>VYZW01055643.1:2657-13727 GCA_013401315.1 Balaeniceps rex
CCATCTTTTAAAACAAGACACCCCCCCCCCCCCCCCAGCCCCTGGCCCCAGGAAGGCAAGAGGTTAAATCCTTAATTACCAAATGGAAAGCCAAACTACAGAGAAAACCATAAAAAGAACATAAAAACTTAGACTATATTAATAATATGTCTTTAAAAAAAAAGAAGAAAAAAGAGTTGTCACTTAAAGTTTCTCCAAGATATGCCTTAGCCATGGATGCTCCTGTCTTCAAAGGGAGACTCTTTGATGCTTTCATTTGCCATGAAGCCAAGAAGCCAATTTGGTTACACTGCATCACTACTGTCTTTTGGGGATTGACCTTACAGTTAATTTGGACTACTGACAACCTATTTCTCCACCTGTCCCAATGCTATCTGTTTTGAGGATTTCTCTAGGACTGCAACATTTGTGCCCATTTGTACAAAATGGGATCTCACCCTTTTTACATCTGTCCCTCTTCAGATCTTGCTCACTCTCTCTGGCTATGTTATGTAGTGGGAATGAAACCTTAACAAATGACTTACAGAGTATGGCTCCAGAGACTTACATGTTCTCCCTCCTCTGTATTTGGGTTCCAAAGTACCAATTGCAAGTAAAGCAAAGAGGACCAACCTCCATCCTTGGGAACATTTTTGTATTTACAGCATTCTAGTCCCTAAGTGGCACATTATAATATCCCTACTAAACAAGCAGAAGAGAAGAATATATTCAAGATTGTCATACTGTTTTATAAAGTGTTTGTGATAAGCATTTGTTATACATTGATTTTACCTTATAATCTCCAGCTTACTATCAGCTCTCCAGAAAGACCACAAATGCTACACGCATAGAAAATCTGGCTTGCAGCAGAAATGTGTTCTTCCTGTCCTTTGCCTTTTGCTTGGCATCTCCAGTTTTGTAGGTTTGTGCTGCCACAACTCTGTACCTGTGGACCACAAAACTCCTATTCTCCAGCAACACAATAGGACTCAGAGGTCTTGTCTTCTCCTTCCCAAGGCCCTGCTCATTTCTGAAGGTCCTGCACATCAAATGGCTATAGCTCCCATTTCTGCTAATATCTGCAATGCAGTTCAACTTCCAGAGAGTCCAGTTCAAGAGAACATCTTTATTCAAAAAAGTAGCTGAATATGTCCATCATTTTGCATGAGTTCTGTCCCGAATCACAGTGCCAAACAATGGAGGCAAAACAGAGCTATGAAGACAGCAAATGTCCTGGAGTCCTAGTGGCTGCACTGCTCCAGCTCTTGGACCTGAGACACAGCATCTCTGAAGAGAATCTGGCCATTATCATCTTTCCTACATACAGGAGCAGGTCCACCCTGACTACTGCTAAGATGTGATAAACTCATTTACAATGCACTGTCTATAGCTGTTCATGAAGGCCTGAACTTCATGTTCTAGTCAAGTTGATCTTAAAACAACCTACGGATTAGGGCCGATGGGAGACCCAGGATGGTGCTGCTGTGAAGTTACAGAACAACTCCCAATAACTCCAGTGGAAAAAACATGAATGAAAAGTCTCATTACCTTAAAATACCAAAAAAGCCAGCGAAACTAAGCTATGCTCCACACAGGTTAATTTTATTATTTTCTACATTATGACTGTGTAGATTTGGTAACACAGGAAACATTTAGAGTTATTTCTAAGCAGTGTGCCAGAATTTCTGCATACTGCCTTCCCTTTTGTCCTTGGTTGTTTTTTTTTGTTTTTTTTTTTTTTTTTGGGGGGGGGTNTGTGCCAGTGTTTGTTTTGTTTTTTTAAAGCTGGATAGAAAGTAAACTCTTTATTATAAAGAAGAGCAGAAAACAATATCAAGTGAAAATTAAAGATATGTTCATCACTGTTAGCCTTCCAGTAAAAGAAGTCTTCCACATTTGCATGGCAAGCCCAAGCAAATACTTTAGAGAGAAACAGTATCTGTGATAGAGGGATGTTGTAGTTGTGTTGAGTCATGAAATACGAGTGGCAGGTAGCACTCATTCTTCAGGTTTTCTTCAGCAAGAACTGCAACACATACAGAACAAGGGTTTCAGAAATCAATATGCTCTCCAGCACTACCAATAAGCTCCCAAGCTGCAGAAGACTTTGTGACATACGGATTCTTCCACTGTGAATACCTGTTGTACTCTTTACCTCCTCTACAAAGCTGGGCATCAAGGTTTTTTTTGTAAAATGCCTGTGTGTTGTAGGAGGGATTTGCAACAGAATCCGATAATGTGAAAAACTGCAACTTGGTTATCTTATTGTGCTGGGAAGACTTCAGAAAAAGAGAGGGCTGTGACTGAGGACAAAAGCTGAATTCAATAAACTCAGTAAGGGTGATGTACTTTTGAGGTTAAGATACTATAATGCCATTAATCTGTTAGGAAAGATGACCCTGGAAAAATACCATTCTATGTATGTCGTTTGCAAGCATTCTTTTTTTTCCTGAATGGTTCCATATATGAGTGTTAGAGCAGGAACTCTGACCCATTTTGCTTCAGAAGAGCTTGGAACTCAACTGAATGGAGACACTGCATGGGAATCTACTGGTAAGCCATGGAAAGATCAGCTACATGAACTTTCCTGTATTTGAGACATCTTCCACTTTGCCTGCTGAAATAATTAGAAGGATCAATCTGTGTCATGGCTGAGTGAATTGCTACAAGTATGGCCAGATGGGGATTACAGAGGGCAAAAAAACCAAATCATAAAATCAACATACAAATCAAAAATATAATTTACCAACTAGTGACTTCCATGTTTATGCAAGAGGAAGCATAATTAGCACTGTGCAAACTGGGAAGATCAAAAACCAACAAACACAAAACACACCTCTCAGAAAACATTATTATTTTTTGACTCATGCTGTAGAGACACCATTGTCTCTACAGATGGGTTTTATATTGCTTTGCTTTTGTTATTGTGTAGGATAACGACCCAAAATCTGAAAGCTCTTTTGTTTGTCTGAGAATGAGCTCCTCAGAACTGAAAAATAAATAGCACTGTTGCTTTGGAAGCAGAATATAAAGACCGAAAATGTTAAGTGTAGCTTATTCCAGGTGTATTTTATTGAAAAATAGGATGTAGATTTTATTAATAAGAACCCCCCAATTCTAATACTTTAAAAAATACCAATAAAAATACAATAATTATAACACTTGCTATCTGTGTATAAAGACAAAATCAATTCATCCAGTGTGTTTATGTAGAACCACTAAGATAAAACAGCAGAATTCCCACAAATCATCATAGGCAGAGACATTTTGCATCAATCAATCACAACATAACATTACAGTCAACTTCTGCTCTCCCTACACTGCTCCAAACTGAGAGGAGCTTTAAAGACAGAACTGGTGCTTACTTAGATTTACGTTATGTCCATATGTGGGCAATCTGGCAGTTTAAGTTTTTTTAAACAAGAAATCAGAGGTTGAATGAAACCATAAAACAGAGGAAGAATGTTCCAAGATTTCATTTAGATGTATTTGACCCATGTTATTCTTCTTTGGAAGGTCAACAATCAAATAGTATGGGCAAATTCTTTTAATAACCAACCTAGAATTTTTTCCAATTTCTTATTTCTCTCAGGCCTTTTCCCCTTCATGTCTGGATATCACCCTCCATAAAGACCAGGCAAATCTCACAAATGGAGGTGTTTACCCAAACTTTTGAGAAATAATTACATTTTATTTTATTTTTTTAACACTACTTCATTTTCCAATTCTCCAGCAAGAACTGCTACAACATGGGACTTCCCATAACTGTTTTCCAGCAGAGAGACAATAGACATCCTCAAGAGACTATCTTCAAAAGTCAGACAGGACAGGTTCCAGCCCCAGGACAGGAGAAAAAGCTGGCTTCCATGTACTGACAGGGTCAGAAAAACAAAGACCACAAGGTTCTCTTCCCCTGTCAATGTTTGAATACACTGAAGTAAATATCTTCATTTTTTTTACTTACCCCCAATCAAAGATAACAAATTGAATAAAAAGAATAGATAGAACAAATTTCTACCTCAATCTGGGTGGTGTTGTCATGTCCCTCTTCAAGCAGCAGGTCTGTGAAACCCCCCGGCTCAGAGGAATCCTGCCCTATGCTAGCTCTGTTGGTGTCGACTGATTTGAGGGACTCTGAGTGCCTTCTCCACCTGTGGCTGTTTACATGTGAATCCACTCGCACATTTTCCTCCACTCCAGGGAAGCTCTGAACAACTTCATAAAACACACCTGTTTGACAAAAAAAAAAACCACAAAAACAAGATAATAAGTGAGTGGAACTTTGGTTTATTAATCATAACAGAAAACCAAAGAGTAGTAATCTTTTAATAAGTGTTTTGAACCACTCTATAGAATAGCCAGTTATATCTTTGATAAAGTTTCTAAAACAGCATAAGAGTTTAAAAGAAGAGATAGCATATTATTCTTCTACAAAATTCAAGAATTTGGACTAGGTTTTGTAGACTCCTCTAAACATCCCAAATGTTTTATTTTCCTTCTTATTTTATATCTGGGAAAAATTTTCCCTGTAACATTTGTAACTTTGATACTTGCCTACCCATAGGTGTCACTTTTCAAAATAAAATAGATCTAAGAAAAAAAATCAGTTAATCATCTAACAAAACAAAAGTAGAAGAGACAGAGAAACACTGGTATGGACTTAGCTTTTGCTACTGATTATATGTAGAAAGAGCTTGGAAGCCATGGTGAAAGGCAGCCAAATAAACATTATGAGAGGCATGAAATTCCCATAAACGTCTGTTCCAGTGCAAAAATAAAGCTGCCCCATTGTATAAGTGATAAATGCAAATGATGTGTGAAGTCTGCAGACACCCGCTATGTCCCCTGCAAAGGGTGGGCAGTTGGGTTGATGTGTTTTACATATTCCTTTTGGTCTTTATTCATGCTCATTCACAACTTTTTCATGCTAGTAAAACTATCACCGAGACAAAACCGTAAATTCTTCAGTAGTTTCTGGTTTGCCCAATCCAAAAGCCAATCAAAGTATTTTTTGTTAATTTATTTCAGTTAACGCCATCAAGAGGGGGTAGAGTAATTTTGCATGCTTTGCACTAAAAATCAGATATGCTTTTCATATTTTGGGTCTAGAAGGAGAAGTAGAGGAGTGCTCTGTGCTTTCCATGTGCCAGGAAAAAGGGGATCTTTTTCAAAAAACAAAACCACGAGGTTCCAAATGAACTCTCAAGAGAAGTGGCAAAGTAAAAGAAAAAATACTGAGAGAAAGGATAGACTGGTAAATAAAGCATTTGTAGAAATATTTCCATTGTTTCTGTTTGGCAGAAGCTTCTGAGCAAAGGAAGGCACCATTTCCAAGGTCGATACTAAGCATCTCATATGTTTTCTAGGTACGGAAGAGATGGAAAAATAGAAAATTACCTATCAAACATTTAAATAAGAAGTAAGGTTTTACTGCATCATAGCAGGAACAGGTATAGGAGTCATGGATAAAGGAGAATCTGCCAGACATTGTTCTTGACAGGCCAGAAAGAGTTATAGTACAGAAACAGTCTCTAATACGATTTAGGCTTTGTGTGATTCCATTTTTCTATCAAATTCCCCAAAATCTACTAAACTTATTTCCTAAGCTATTTGGTCACTCTCAACCACACTGAAATTAATGTGAGCCGAAGGTGCTTTGTCACCTAGAGAAATCAGAATTTAATAAAGATGCAAAATAAACAATCTTGGGCCATAACTTTCCTCAGACCCCAAGTAATCAGACTTCTTTTCTTTTAATTGGTGGCTTTTTGAAACCTGTTTCCTTGCATTTCTTAAAAGCCTTAGAACACATCTTCAACAAATTGCCTCCACGCTCCCTGTTTTATCAGACAATCAGCTGCCAGAGGCAGAAGGACAGCTCAGCAGATGAACTGACTTATTCCTCTGTGGTCCTTATCAAAATCCATTCAAAGCTGCCCTCTCTGCTTCAGCCTGAACGCACTCACCATCGTGTTATGGGGATAAGGGCATCAGAAAGCTGACAGACACGGCAAACTTCTCAGATACAGTTGCAGATACACAGTTTCTGTCTGCGATACGCAATGCCTGAGGCTGGATCCGTCGAGGCAACGTTTGCCCTCCTGCCCCAGCCGTGTCTGCAGCACTAAGACACCTCGGCACCTGCTGCGATGCACAGGGAGCATTAGACACCTACAAACGGGGGTCACAGTGCAACAGCTACGTGTCTGCAGGACCCTGCTCCCTTCTTCTCAAGCATTTTCCCTGGCTACCGTTGGTGGCTCAAATCTCACATTCAGAGAGGCAAAAAGCATATTTACCCTCCTTTTGCACTCCCACTGCAGCCTACTCTTTTTATGGTCAACAATCAACATGTTGAGGCAATCACTGAAACTAGCAAATAGAAAATGCGAAAGCTAGGGGAGGGTCTTAAATCCTATTCATCTCAGTCTGAACCTCATCTGTAAAGCAAAGCAATTATACTTTGCTCTCCTACACCCTGAATAAAAGTGAATGTGGTTTCTAAGATTTAAGGTGTTGTAATATAAACTGTTTTTTAAAATAATAATAATATAGTGCTGGAGAGAAGAAGGAGATAAGCACGTTCAGGTATTTCCACTGGCTTGGAAATTCTACACATTTTTCTCTATAATTTTCTTTTACAGTATAATTGCATTATGGCATCTGCAAAATTCGGCATGGACTATTCCCCATTAGAAAAATCTTTGATGCCATCAGTGCACAAATTTTATCCTGTTTCAACTTTTTTAGTTATGTGATTTTTCTCTTGAAACATAGAAAATGTTCTAAACCATATTGTTACTGCCATTACACTGATAAATATTATTTTACAGGTACAAGCTACACTGAAATAAAGAAGCTTTATAATCATCTGAATGTATTCAGAATGCATTATAGCCTTCTAAATTTAATAGTAGCAAGAATTAAAAGCATGAACTGATAATGTTTTCAGTTTAAAACTAGTCTTTTGGGGTTTTTTTCATTATTATCTCTGAAAGCTTCTACCAGTGTTACCACTAGAGTAGTTAACTATCCTGACTGGCAGAGTGGGGATGCTGAAGCTACAATGTGAGATAAAATCTGGATGTGTTTTCAGGGAATAAAGCAAGAAATTTACTGTAGGCTTCCTCCTTCCTTAAATCTTTTCCTTAAGCTACTGGGGACGGAGAGAGAGAGACGATGGGCTTGGCCAGACCAGCTCTGATCCAGTGTGGTGTCTCTGGTTTATCCCAACAGATCTCTAATGCTGAGAAAGTGACAAACAAGATTTTTTTTTTTTTTTTTTAAATGAGCTGAACAGGGTGTTTTCCTTTTACATAAATATGATTGAAATATATAAATTCTCAGATAATGGATAGGTAAATTAATTTTCAAGTTCTAAATGCAGGCAGCTCATGAAGAAAAAACATTCAGAGACCTAAAAGTCCAATACTTTACAAGTTAGAACTATTTCATGTTTCTGGTTGAAATCTCTGTGTAGTTAATAAATCACATAAAAGGCATTTTAAAGGAAATGTACCAAAGTATTATACTCTTATCTTTTAGATCTCAGAGCTTGCACCTAATTAACACTGAAGGAGAACATGTCATTCAAATCAACTGGAAAGCAGCCAAATGTTGTAATATCTGATTAATAATAAAATCATAATATTGGCAAACATAGATGAGTACTAACTTGTTCAACCTGTATGAACAGAGACTCAGAAGTACAACAAGCCTTTAAATCAGTTAAAATTGGGCTACAGTTTCCGACTGATATTTTTATGTGCAAACCACAAAGGTGTTATATATAGTTCTGTCGCTGCCATGCAAATACCTCGGCTTGAAGGTCTGTAGAGTGATATTGTACTGTAGTATTTTGGAAGCAGTGAAAATAGACTACAGGACTTTCCAACAAATATGTAATTAAGCTGGTGTTTTGGTCTGATCTTTCAGCTCTTGTCCTTGAGGTTTTCATAAAATTAGCAATGAAAATCATTATGTCTGCAGCTCCTTTCCCCCTTGGGTTAAGTTAATATTTAAGATTTCAAGTCTGTGTTGAATAAAGCTAGAAAGGCAGTAGGGTGGGGGTGAGGGAAACAAATCTATAAAAAGCTTTTATTGGTCTGAGATGATTCAGAGTTAATGACTGACTCTTGGCAAGTTCAGCCCTTCGTAGTTGAAGCCCTTGTCGCAGTTGGCCAGTTCAGCCTTTCGTAGTTGAAGTGATTGATCAGAATTACCACCAAAGGCTTTCAGGGAATAGGGGCATCATTCACACAAACTGGAAGGACCTATGCAGACTACTTAGAGAGGAAACTGGGGAAGGGGAACAGGTGAAAATTACAAACAGACTCACTTTTGCTCACATCTAAGACAGGTGCTTCAAATTTCCTTCTGCACAGGTTTACATGCTCACAGGAAAAAGACTTTTAAAAGATTTTGGCATGTATTGCCTAAACCACCGTGTACCCAGATAATAGCTTTTTTACTAACTTTGCTTGCATTTTAACAATTACTAAGCAAGCTTTTGAACTGTATTAAGCTACCTTGATGGAGGACACATGACTGAAACCTGTTATCTTCTTGTACATCAGGACCTGACTTTTGAGGTGGCTCTGCTACTCTGAGGTTTTTGGCAAGAAGATGTGTGTCCTGTACTACAAAAATACACAGAACTGCTTAACACTTATGTCATTAACAAAAGTCAATGCTGAAAGTGGACAACTGAATACATAGAGAAGCTTGTCTACTTCAATGTTGTGAATTATGCAACCAGCTCTTACAGATTGGAAGTGTGTATTGGGCTATACAAGAAAGATTTGCAGAAAGAGAAGAGGCTGCCTGACTACAGGTGAGGACACAGGTTCTCTGCTTTGTCAAGTCTGCCCTCAAACAAAAAGGGAAAAATTCTAAGTAAATAAAACCAAAAAGAAACAGAAGAGTTTGGAAATGAAGACAGCTCTGATTTAGTAGGGAAGTCTCGTTTGCATAAACCTTTTTTTAGAATGAAGATCTAGCTCTCACTTTACAAGAAAAAGAAACATTCAAAATTTTATGGACAGCAATGTAATTAAAGAGGAAAGAAACCCTGTTTTGAAACAAAAAAGCCAAATAGGTAAATCATCTACCACTCATTCATCTGTTTTTGTTTTTTTTCCCCCTTTTCCATGAGGTTAAATGGAGGTTTTTGGAATGTTTCAGCACACCAGAATTTCAGAATTGTAATTCTGAAAAACGTGTGTTAATTACATTTCATGATTGCACATATTTAGGCCAACACTGGAATTTGACTAATTTCACAAATGCACCGTAATCAACAAGACATTTTTTTGAAAGCCCAGAAATACTCACATATTGAAACCTCTATTCAACAGATTGCTTGTGAGATATAGTATCATCTTTCTAAATCTGCCACAGCCCAAATGCCAGTGAAATCAAATTTATTCATCAAGGAACCGAAAATGCCATCATACTCCTTTAACTTATGTAACTTTCTATAGCCCATCTCATGAATCTTTATTTCTACTGTGACCATTTTATTAGTAAAGATGAGAAACCAACAAATGTTGGTGGAAGATATGAATACTGGACCTATGAAGCGATAGACTATTCAAAACGTAAACGTTCCTCTAAAGGATTCTCCAAGTAGAGGGCTCATATACTGAATGCCCAATATCACAGCAAAATCAATCATATTTCTCATAAGAAGAAGAATTTCCATTTTAAATTATCTCTGCTTATGAACAGCTCAACGTTATAGAGACTTCTTTTTCTGCTCTACCTGATTCATGGGACTAGGACCAATTCCATCTTTCTGACCTTAATTTAGGAAAGAAATAACAGATATACTTGACTTTCAGTATGTCCATGATAATAATAAGACAAATTTCTTAACAAACTCATAAATAAAATTACTTGTAAAAACTATCCCACAGTGACAATTAGCACACAAACAGCTGTGTCAATTTGAATCATGATTTTAAAAACAACAAAAAAACACACCCTGACATTTTCTTTTTAAAGCTTGGCTGACACTGCTAAAAGAATTTTAATATTATGTGTGAGAATGATGCTTAGGATGATCCTATTTTAACCAAATGGGGGATGAGAATTTGTGTGGCCTGCAAAGGGAGTCAGAGGTTAATGATAATAAAATATTGAACGAGGCAGATTATGATCACAGTACTGAAACTACTGCTTAGAACAACAAATAATGTCTAAAATAATAACACTATCTAGATGCATGTTTTTCTTGCAATTATACAATAAATAGCTACTAAGGCTCATGTCTAATACAGAGTTAGAATCAATAATAATAGGTACTATGGCAAGGAAATAACATAACTGGTAATTTCCTTACACATGAATTTTATCAACAATATGAAGTCAGACTTTTTGCTTTGCAACCTCTTTCTATTCAACAACAATTTTTCACCACTACAGGTGGTCCCGAAGAGCATATCACCACACTTGTAGAACTTTATCTTCATCACAACTATAACTGCTTCAGGTTTGGGTTTTTTTTTTGTTTTTTTTTTTTAAATTGCCTGATTTACTTTCGTTTTGCAATTATTTGTGTAATCCGGTATGTTTATGTATACTGGTATATATATGTACCATATATATATGTAATGTATACCGGTAAATCAAAATCGTATTGGCAAAGTCAGGAGTCCAAGTCCACTGGTAACAATACTGTAACTTTGATTAGTGTACACCAACACTGAGGAAATATTGTCTAATTCCAGCTTCACTCATACTCTCCAGCTACATAAACAAAATAATTTAAAATGTACATTGAATTTATAAGCAATCTGATTACAGCTTTATAATGTATTATGGATTTATTTCGTTACTCTTCCTGCCAGATCCACTCGGGGACCAGGACCTAAGTTTATTGCTAACTGAATACATGCAGAACAAAAAAAAAAAGACAACTCATGCCTCAAAGAAGTCTTGCAGTCTTAAAGATGCTGGGTAATACGAGAAGGGAGAGAGAGTTTTGGTCAGTAAACAGTGATATCAGTCATCATAAAAAACCTAATCAGTATCAAGATTTTGAAACCATTATAGTAAGAAGAAGATTTAAAAAGAAAAAAAAAAATTATG
>VYZW01055643.1:21138-40703 GCA_013401315.1 Balaeniceps rex
CGTGCTGACTGCCTTCCTCAACATATACACCTCATTTACGCATGCAGAGAAACAGTTCGGTCACTACAGATATATCATTCCATATTTGAATTATAGAGGGATAAATTACCAATTCCTGGATGTCTAGGTGTCCTGGACAAGCGACTGCTAAGTTTGCATAGGCTGGCTCTCCTTGTGCGGTATGTCCCACAGACCCAACACTTCCAAACCAGTACAGTTAACAGGCCTGGTCTATGGTGTTTTCTCTTCAGATAAATGTAAGGACTGGGCTATCTAGCAGTAAAGGATGCAGTCAGGCTCAGTCAGTAAAAGACTCTGGCAGACTACACGTCCCCACCTTACTAAGAGATGGCTTGGCGACCTTTCTTCTCTTCCTGAGCAGCTCACTTGCTCCTGCTTTCCAAAACTGGAAAAGTAAGGACTGCGTTCACTGTGACAGAAATGTCTTTCAAAATGCAGAGTAAACTCTTTTCTTCTTCAATCAGGGCCAGTGACAGTCCCCATGGATTTTCTAAACTGTCCATCCCACCACTCCTCTTTTGTTCCAATTAGTCTTCAATATTTTCTGGAATAACTTCAAAAGCAGGACACCTTGCTAGGAGATGGAAGACCTCCTCCAGGGTAAAGGAAGCCTTGAACTCTCTGTCTCACTTCCCTGGAGAGCGCATAACCACTAGGATACTATGCAAGTACAAGACACCAGTACTTGGGCTCAGAAGACAAACTGAGAACTTTTCTTGTTTCTTTCAAAGACCAACTCTCAGAAGTGCATTGCACACACGGGATCCTGAGGCAATTAGGTCTCTTCTTGTGGCCCTTAATCGACCAGCTAATCCCCAAAAAGAAGCAGGATTTCAGACATACAATGGGCATTGCTTGGTTTTGTTTCTCATTTTCAGGTAACTCCCAGATCCACAAGTGGGTGTTTGGGATTGCAATTTAAGTATTAACACTAAGCAACTAACACAAGGCTTTAATTCCACTTGGGAATCAGAAAGTTACAAATTTGTCATGAAAGCACTGTAGGTGCTCAAGTCCTTTATCACATTTGTAACCCTAAACAAATTTAGGAGGAAGAGCTTGTTAAACACTAATCAGTATTGACAGCAAACACCCACTTGCTTCAAAGACTAAATCTGCTTCTGCAGCCCATGTATCACATCTGAGTTTTCTGGTTTCATGTCAGTCATGTGGAAGTTTCTCATAGTTTGGTACATTTGGGCATGTTGTTTGGCTCTAAACAAGCCCCCAAAACCACTGACACTTCCATGAACCAGGGCCTTTCAAAGGCCTGTTATTTAACTGAACTCTATTGCATAACTCCTAGTGGCCGTTTTCCCTCTTTTCCATTAATGGTAAACCAAAAATTCACAACTTCTTGTGCCCCAAATTAATCTCCACTTCTGCCTGGTTATGCCAAAAGCTGCAGATTTTCCACACGCTGTATGCTTCCCTTCACATGATTTAGCTAAGCTGTTTCTAAGCATCTGTCTAGTATCATCTGTTTGTAAAAAAGGATGAAGCACATATCACTTTTTACCTACTCCTGGAGGAGAAAAGTAATAAAAGACAGCACATTCAGCCTCCTTCTCTCACATAAATGCAGTAAGAAGGGGAAAAGCAACAACTTACTTTATTACTCCCATCAGTTTTGCTGAAGTAAGGAGACTGAAAGCTGTGGGAGAAAACTTTCAGTGGCATTAATACAGCTTCTCCACAGGAAACATGGGCTCATCAATAGATTGTTTTTCAGCTTAAGCTTTAAAAATGAGTGATTTCACAAGCACCAGCTCAATTTCTTTTAGGTTTGTAATGCACTGGTACTCAAATATTTGCAAATTGAATCTCCCTTCACCTTTTCTTATGTTTTTTTTCCCCCTCCCCCTACCTGTGCATGTGCCTCCACTCCTCACTGCGGGCCCTGCCCAGGACACCCCTTCCCTCCCCCCTGCAGGATATAATAATGCAGACTGACTATTCCCTCCAATGTCCTTGAACTCCAAACCAAGTCTCTCCCTATCCAACCTAAGTTATCCTTCCCATATCCTGAACGCTGGCACCCGTTCCAGGATTTCCCTGTATAGGTCTGTAGCTCCATCCTACCAGCTACAGACCTATACAGGGAAATCCTCCTTTTAAGTGTTTCCTCAGGTTTCCTTCTGCCACCAATTCAGTAAATCAGCATTTTGTAGCCCTACCCTGATCATCTCCTCCCTTTTCCTCAGCTTCCTGGTCTCTCTAGATCAGTCTGTGCTCTCCCAGGAAGAGGCACAGTGTCAGACCCCATGTTGCATCTTTTTTGTTTAGCCTAGCTGCCAGGGAGGACAAGGAGCAGAGCAGAGAGGAAAAGGTGATGTTGCATGCAGAGACTGTCTCGTAGCCTCAGCCACAGGCTTTGGCCCCACTTGCCTGCTACCTCTTCCCAACCTTATTTTCTGAAATTAGATGTTATCCTCTTCAGTGACCTGTCAGAGGAAGATAAAACAGCAGAGGGGAGAGTAAGACTGTGTGGAGCTCTGCACAGAGTCAGAAAATCACTGCTCTGATAAGCAGCATGACAAGCCTGAACTCTATTTTGCTATCATATATTTTCTCAGTATCACAAAAGGAATCTTATTTCTGGTTTTAAAATTTTAAAATTAGGACCTTTCATATCTGAACTTAATATCAAAAACGTGTTACATTATGAGTGCATAGCAACAACACTGGCCTTACTTCACACTCTTCAAACCTGTGGACAATGAACTTACGTGTTTTAATTTACAGAACAGTTTATATGCATATTATGATTTGTTACTTACTGTTCCATGAATAAACGTAACACAAATCACTAAGAAAATCACTTAGTCAAGGCAATGGCAAAACAGCAAAGTGGTTTGCATGCACATAGGGACTGGCATAAAATGGCTGCGCACATTGAGTCCAGTCAGATGTCCAGATTCCAGGAAAAAGAAGAAGGTAATTTACTGATGATACCTAACATACAGCAACACCATAAAACTATTAGTCATGGAGTGGGCTTGTCTTGCCTCTTAGAAAATTCAGATGCTAGACAACTCAGAAAAAGACAGAATTCTAGTATTCTTCTACTGCAAGATGCACCATATATCCAAGAAATGGACCTCTTTAAATCTCACAAAATTATCTGGAAGCCATACATTGTGCATTACAGTGATTAGGAGCACTTGCTGCTGGTCTGCAGAGAGTTGATTAGTCACAGCATGTTGCTTTCTCTGTATTCAGCTATTAAACAACATTTTAAAAGTTAAACTCATATTAAATATTTATTGTTCCATGTAAGCAATTGCTGCAATTGCCACAGGAATATTATTCTGTTGCCAGAAAGAGGATAATGATCTATGCAAAGGCAAACAGGCTGGGAAGTAGGCCCATGAGGCAGCATCTCTGTTGAAACATGAATTTGTGAACGATTTGTATTACCAAACCCTTTGGCCAGCATTGCTCGACATGACCGAGTGTTTCACATTTTGCACGTGCCTGATGGAAGCATCTTAAAGAGGCATAATTTTTGCAGGGTGACCTATTAGCACTTTCTGAACATCATGCTATCCAGAAACATGTCCCCACAGACATCTACCAACTCTTGATCTTATGGTACTTCTCATTAGTGAACTCAGTTTCTTCTTTATATTGGCACTATCCACACACAGTTCAAGACTTAAAATTATAATCACTTCTTCTGGGATAGGTAAATGCAAGTATGCAACCTCCTGAAGATCTAGTGATTTCAGTAGAGTTGTGGATGCTCAGAGTCCCTTTGATGTCAAGCCAATTCCAGTATGGCATGTGTCTGGAGGTGGGAGCCTCTCTGAAACATCCAGCCATGGAAAACAGAGTTGAATGCAGCTGTAACAGACTCCCACATTTCTGGAAACAGGTACTGCTACCTTCTTACAAATCTATATGCCTCATACAACATCAGGTGGAGGAGATCATTGCCCTTACTTTTAAATCCTCCTGAATACTGCAGTTCTGAAGGTTGCTCTGGCTCTAATGTTACTGGATTAGTTTTCCCCCATGGATCAAACCTTTTTGTCCTAACTAACTTGAAATCCTTTAAACCTGGAATATACCAGGTGATCAACACCAAAGGTTTTTCCCATTGGGTATGGAAGACATTTCAGGTAAACTGGCTGCCTATACAATAATAACTTCTGTTTAGATGTTTTGAAAGAGTGTTAAACTTCCATTTGGTGTAAAAGTAGCCTCATTTTTCTCAAACTAGCACCCACTAACACATTGCCTGCTCTGAAATTCCCTGTCATTGCTAGGAAAGTCACCATTGGGTCACTGTCAGGCATCGGCATTTTCAGTTAAGTAACTACTATTTGTGGGGAGAAGGAGGACTTGCCAGAAAGGATGAAGTTCAAGAACACAACATTCCCCATTAGCATAGTTCAGTTCTAGTCAAAATAGCTTTTTTATTTCCTTATATGAAATTAAAAACCCCCAAATCAAATCCAGATGTCCTATGTTTAGTTATTTATTTACATTTTTTAGAAGCAGAAAGTAATGTAGGAATGGTAAGAAACAGTTTGAAAGCTCTGAGAAAAAAGCCTTGATCCCAGAAGCACAGCTAAAACTGTTGTAAAACATGTTTCTTCCTCAACCAAAATACTAGGGGGAAGAAAAAAAAAGAAAAGAAAAAAAAGCTAATGAACAGTTTACATCCATACTGACTAAAAAAAAAATTAAGTGCTTCTAAACACTTTCTATGTATTTCTATCCTGTATTGTGATTCTAACCAAATGCAGCTGCTTTCTCCTTTACTTATTGAAAATGCAATCAACAATGAAGTTAATTTGTGTCTGACCAAGGCTCTCACACTAACTGATTATTTACAGATGCCAAGTCTCCAAGTGAAATTTTTGCCACCTGTTTTCAATTTCAGGATTGGCAATTTTGTATTTCCACAGCTTACTGACCTCGTGCAGGGCTATACCATCTGTTGCTGTATTCTCCATGCTCAATCACCAGTTTCCACAGGACATCAACAATATCAGAATAGCTTTATCAGGAGTTTTCATCCTTTACACAAAGTGGCATACTAAATACTACAGCCTAGAAATATCAAAACTGTCTTCCACATCAAAAAGAAGCTTCAGATGAAATACTGGTTACTTTTCTTTAGTAAGTGGTTTTATTCAGGGTGCGAATATGGTTTATTTATATGTCAAATTAACCATATCAAGCTGTTTCCATGTATTGTGGAGGCCAACTTTCACTGCATTTTGATTTGGATATCCATTATCTAGCATAAACATTTTGAATGGCCTGATGTTCTTTAGGAGAGCCCATTTGATTCACAGAAACAGTGCTAGCAACATTACAATCTATGTATTAGAACATATAACAGTTTAATCAATTTAAAAAGGGTAATAAATACACTTGGGAAATAAACAGAGTTTGTTGGTGATAAAGCAATTAACAGAAACACAGAATAGCTCAATTTTTCCACCAATCTGCAAAGGATATGTTGATAAATAGTTTTGCAAAACATTTTTCTATTTCAGAGTGAGACTCGTTTTCCAAAATATATCACCAATATTGTTTAAGCCATGACTCATCTTACAAACTAATTCCAACATGTATTCTTATTACAATGATTACTAGATGGTATCCGTAAGAAGAGCCAGTTATGGAAAAGCACTGTTCAATTATCCAATCTGTAAGTTGCAGCACAAACCTCTAGGGGATGCTGTGTGTATTAAATTCATACCGCATTTTCACTTTTGGACCCTTTCCACTATGGAAGTCCCAGCTGATACCAACCCACACGGCCTACAGTTGGTTGACATTATTATTTGTTGCTTGTATGATCATAACGGCTACGTTCCCTCGCTGTTGACAAGACCCAGGGTGGTAGATGCCCTGCAAACGCAGAAGAAAAAGACCGTCCCATCCTTCCTGTTGCTGCAGAAAGAGTTAAGCATGAGCTAAAGGCTGTGCTCTGAGATAAGCTACAGAGGATGACTGATTCCTTGTCATATTTTAATCAGATTTAACCATAACACCTACAAGACTGAAGGCATCTTGCCTGCAAACGCAATGCTTTCTGAACTGCTGAGCATCTTCCCTCTCCTCAGGTGGCCCAGTGGCAGAGGAGGCAGCAGGGCTGTGGGAGAGGGGGAGGTCTGAGATGGGTGCTCTTTCCACAGCTTTGGTGTGGGGTGTCAGGTGTGGAAGGGGCAGCCGCAGGCACAAAGGGAAGAGTGGGCATGGATCCCAGACCATGGAAATTTCACTTGGGATGGGAAAAAGGGGAGACTGGGCTGAGAAATATTGATCTAAGGCTGGGAAGAAGGGGAAGGAGGAAAATGATGACTTTTTGCTAAGACACCAAAGCCCTTAAAATGGTTGTTTCCCCTTTTCAACACCAACCACAGAGATTTCAATACAGTTTTCTCCCCGCTGCAGGAAATGATGGGTGTCCCCATCCCATCCCCCAGTTCATGAGGCAACTGAAGCTCTTTCCTCCTCTCCAAAAGAAGCTTCTCAACCTCCTCAGGTCCAGTATTTGGTAGAGGTAAGAGACAGTACATGACCGAAAGGCATGGTCCAGCCAGCCACTGCTCTTCCAAGCCCGTCAGACTGCGGTTACGGCTCTCATGTTGATAGACACAGAACCCTTTATTCCTCATAACAATTTGATCAACCTTCTGCATATCATTTGCTCTCTTTCCGTCTCTAGAAGTGTGAGGGCGACTTTGGCATCAGTCTGAAGGCACTAGAGTTTTTATGTCTTTTGCTTAAAGAACTCCGCCAGGCAAAAATTAGACAGCATTGTGGCCCATTCACTGCAGTGTCCTCTGACCTCAGTTAACACTGACATAAAACTAGAAGTATGCTGTTGACTGGAGTGCAGCTATTCCCATTGTACGGGAGTGCATCTGAGGTCAGAATCTGACTCAAACTGCTTGCCAAAGACTGCAAAATATTATGAAAGAATGGCTAACAGAAGCTACCCACACCCACTGAGCCGTGGATGTTCAGCTGAGAAGCAGATGTTTTAAGGGTCAGTACTTCTGTAATAAGTAAACACATTTATTGCAATGTAGAACACTGAGCTAATAATATAAATACCAAGTAGGACACTTGAAATACCATGCAAACAACAACATACATCTGAAAAATAACTACAACAAATGCTTGTTTTTCACCAGAAAGATCACAGGATCAGCAGCTGTTTACTGCTTCAGCACAGCAATTACAATGTAAGCTTAGCCAATGTTTCCAGTAAAGCCTGCTCCCTTCCATCCCGTTTTTAATAATCTGGGACATTTTTTCCTGGGTCTGATATTCAGAGAGCTTGCTGTCCAAAACACTAGCTGAGTTACTCTCAGAGCAAGGCCAAAAGATCACGTGCTCTGCTTTTCAGATGCAGTTAGCTAAAACTAATTCGCTTCATTCTTTGCAAAGACCCCCTGTTTCTTACTCAGCAGTATAGTTGTAGAACACAAATAAGGAAGTTTCTGAAGACTAAACATTTTAATTATAAATGAAAAAAAGCCCTGCCAGAAAAAGACATCTTTGCATTTACTTTTGTTTCTGTGATTTGGCTAAATAAAATACTCTGATAGCAGCTAAGCTTTCAGCCAAGAAGATGACACCCACACAGATTCAAGAACAGACCTGATATTTGGACTTCTGCTGACTTTGGTGGGCTCTGCGCCAGCCATTAATAAGGTAAATAAAGTCTTACTTTTACCGGGGCTCCTGCTTATCTGGATCCCTGTGCAAGTTCTCCGTAAGGTCCCACCCTTTCAGAGGGAAGAAGCCACAGAGCCTCGCTTGGCCCATAAGCAGAAGCCTGAACTGTGAGTCTGGAACACCAAACTGGGGCAAGAAGAGGCTGTCGGTCACAGGGGGGCTGCCTGTGCCCATGTCTGCCCCTGCTGTGGGGGTGCCTTGCTCCATCTGCCCCCCACCTGCCCACTTCAGACCTGTCAAGGAGAAAGACTCTTGCATTCACTGCACTGTCTTTTCAGACACCTTCAAAACTGCAAAAATACATAAACATGCTCAAATGTGGGAGCAACGTTCTCACCAGACCAGTCTAATTATTGCATCCACATGGATATTTTGTATTGTTCCACATGCCAATTATTTTATTTTTATTTTTCATGTTAGTCAACATGACAAAGCAAAAGCATCATCCACTCTTTTTTTTTCAGAAGAGAAAAAGGCTAACAATCACAGTGAAAATGCAGATATACACGCACATTTTTGCTAGCATATCTGAATTTTTGCAGACAGGTCTCATCACTCCTATTTCCTTTTCTAGAAGGCAATTTGACATGTCCTTTATTGTTCAAAATTTTAAAACAAAAGCCCTACCTACTGTTCCACAGAACTCCCTTTCACAAGTTAGGGCTTCCACACCAAACAGTGAAGCTACTGCAGGAGAAGCAAGCAAGCTAAGCAGCCCACTCACAATCCAGCAAAGAACTCCTCATAATCCATTCCAATGTGCTTAAACCCCTCTTTTGACCTACAGTTTTGTATGTACCAGCCCAGGTAAAGGAAACTAGTTTGCTGGCTCCATTAACCAGGCAAAGCTTTGGAGCAACTAAGGAAGAACTTGCATGTAGAGCGTCATCTAGAATTGCTGGTTTATTTTCTTCTTTGAACATTGTTTCTGCCTATTTATTTATTTATTTTTAAATCAAGAACATACTCTTCTGCTTGGATGAAAACAATTTCCATCTTAAGCTTCTGTAGTCTATAAAGGTACACACATGTTTCTGATAAATTGGGAGTTCTTCCTCTGTCCCTGAAGTAAGAAATGTGAATACAAATGTTGATACAGACAAACATGGGTCAAGATCAGAAAACTCAGGAGCTGGACTGAGCCACCAATTTTAGAACGTGAATTGGGTAATGTCAGACTCCAGGATGAAAGAAGAAGTTTTTCATCAGAGCATTAGCTAGCACCCTCTGGTAAATGGCATGCAGGGCAGGAAAAGCTCAGGTAAATATCTCATCACCAGCTCTGTATCTGGATTTTAAATCAGTTCTAAGTTATAAAACTGCTTGCAGAGTTTCACATTATTGACCTTCTCCAAAGATTTACTCCTGATGTATTCTAGCTCCTTAATGTGGTTTTATCTAGAGTTCGCCCTTTTGTTTACTGGTTGGATAAGTTTTCACAAGTAGAGTTCAGAAAGCCATACTATTAATGTAGATTTCAAAAATGTTGGGTTTTCTGAGTTCAAGCTGTTAGGATTTATACAGTTTTGCACCTCCACATTGCAGATCTGGGTTAGAAAAACACAGATAATGAAAAAGGCTATAACAGATACATGGATGACTTGCTTATTTTCATTGGCCAAGTAGTGTCAAATGGAAAAAAACACGAGAGTTTTAAAAAACAAGTTAAGATTTAAAACACAGCTGAACAGAGATAGACACATAGTTTAAAAGCATAAATTATCTAACTGTGAGCTCTAATGCTCTCTATCAGAATGTGGAACAGAAAGGTGACCACACTGAAAACAGTACAGCCTGGTCTAATGAAGGATTTAATTCATGAATATAGTCATTAATTTCAGTTGTATTTCCCTAATTCAGAGTGAGATTTATTCTATTTGCACAGCAGAGGCCTGCAGGACAAGACCAATGACTGTGACAGAGGGCTTTCACAAAACAGCTTTGTTCGTGCTCTGCTTCAAAAAAAGCAAAGGTACAAACAGAGCTGGAGGCCTAATTCCTTTCATATACAAACCATCCCTGTAAAAATTATACAATTTAATAACCTCATAATATTCCTTTAAACTTTAGATTTCAGCAAATAAATAAGTTAAAATAATACACATAAACCAAGCAGCTAACTTCAGCTTCTTAAGGAGACCTGGATATAAGGATATAGTGATGTTCAGATCATCTCTAAATGGAAAGCTTGTGACTGGACAGAACAGCAAATAAAGAATTTAAGTCTTTTAGATTTTGGTTCAATATAAGGAAATTACAAACATATTGGAGTTATATAATAGAACAACATAAATCTCCTCTTCATTATATTTAACTGCTTTTTATGTACACTTTCTTCCTTGTGAAAGGTAGAGGTTTGGTTGCCTTTTTAAAATATATTGAGAATATGAAATCTAATCATCATTCATGTGTGCTAGCTGAATTTTTATCAAGTAACATTTTGCCTCTTTTAAAATATTTTCTCCCTACTTTGGTAAAGCAATTAATCTAGATTAGTGTAAATTGACTGCCTGTTATATTTGCTCAAGAATGCATGGGAAAATCTTTCAGGTTAATATCTAGTTGCTCATCTGTGTTTTAGAAAATGTTTCAAACAATATTCTCCAGGATGCAAAACCTCTTCAGCAAGCTAAGCAAGTTTTACCAGTGATTATGTTATTAATCTTCAGTGTGACTTCAGTGATTTTGTGAATTCTACAAGTGCCAAAAAGTATAATTATATTTATACATGAGCCTCTTTAATGTTGTAAAATACCGAAGTAGAAACAAAGATCTGGCACAGGAGAGGGAAAACTCAGTGCATGCAGAGTATCAACATAAGATTTATTCTCTAGATTTCCAGAGGTAGAAGAGGAGATTTAACACGTCAACTACCACTGCAGTCTTAAAACTCAAATGTATTCAAAATGCAGTCGAGCCAGTAGGAGTAATACACCAAAAAGTGGCAAATTAATATAGAAATTTCGATACTTTAAAAGTGAAGACAGCGAAAACTCCATGAACTCCACCAAGCACTTTGTTACCATTCCCAATTTTCAAGTAAATTGTTGTTCTAATAGACAGCTGTATATAATCCTAAAATTACTCCAAACCCGTTTTCTATCTGTTCTCAATCATTTACTCGGCAGAGACAGACAAGTTACTATGTGTTTTTCTTGTCTAATTTCAGGGTGGAAAACAGTCCCCTGATATGGATTAGTGCCTCTTGGCCTGGTGGAAGTGTGAAGCTGTTAGGAGGCATTTTATATCCTGAAGAATAAGGGTGAAGGATACTGAAAGTATCTGAACTCAAGATATTTCCATTTTCTTCCACACAGCATGAATTTGAACCAGCAGTAGCACATGTACAATTGTACTGTAATGAAGGTGAGGCTTCTTGGACATGAACTGAGACAAATAACATCTGCCATAAACATGAATTAATTCTCACATCAGTGGGGGAAAAAAAAAAGAGCAAAATTATTTCAGATAATATAAGGGAAGCATTTTATCTACACCTTGTCATTTTCTAGCTTTGAAAATAGGCTTGTGCTTCAGCATATGAAAAACAGATAGGCAAAGCATCAAGTGCATAACCTTCACCCTTCCATGGCACATCCACAAGTCTAAATAATGAAAACACGTAGCAGAACTCTGGAAGGTTACCAGCTCTACATGTGCTCACATGCTCTGTATTCTACACAGCTACAAGAATGCAAACAGTGTCAAGGTACAGGGCCAAACTTGCCCAAGGGCAGAATCTCAACTGATTGGACACTCCCTCCCCACCAAAAAAAATGGACAGTGCTCTGCAAAAGGAAACGCAACCTGAAGTCAAAGTTCTCATGAACGTGTGGCAACTTCCTTAACACTCCAGGGAATAAGTGGATAAGCTCTTCCTTCCCAGTAAAATATTTGTAGAAACGATAGGTGTAAAAATAAATAAACAGCAAAAAAATCCAGTGGTCATATAAAATATTTTCCAGGTTTTATCACCCAGGTTTTATTATTTTTTCAGGATATAAGTGCTGCATTTTTCTTTCCATTTTTACCTGGAGATAGTATTTTTTAAGATGTGTCAGACTGTGAAGCTCAGTCCTACGGGTAAACTGGCAGCGCTGTCAGGAGCTATACAAAACGCTCTGCAGAGCGCTGTAAATCTTAATTTCTAAATGCAACTGACTGAGGAGTGAATATACATTGTGAGATCCAATACAGTGAATTGTTGTCAACAAACTACTTATCAGTAATGGTTTAATAGCACCAGTATTTTCTAAAGTATCTTAGTTCCTCTGATTGCTGAAATAATGGTGTCTTCATGCATTAGATTCCAAGTCAAGTAAATCCCTGGTGTGACTCGAATGTGAGGCTACAGATTACAGACATTTCCATATCTTTTAAAAATATCTCTACAAGGGAAAATTAAGTAAATTTCTCACTCTAAAAGGAACTGTGCTATGCTCTCAAAACAAGAATGCAGCCTTGCAAGCAGATTGCTGCTTCTTTCATTCATGCCCAAAGAATATTTTAATAACATGGGAAGACCTCTGCTGAGTTGCACTGCCAGCATTAATTGCTGTTTCATGAAGAAATATCAAAGAAGACACTAGGGACCAATGGAGAGAATGATTCACTGACGATTTCTTGCCAGGAAAAGTACTTCAAAGAAAGCCAGTGGAGTATTATCAGCTGGGATAGAAAAGGGAAAAACATACACCACCTCAATGAATGTAGTGCATTCACCATGGGCACACTGACCACTGATGTAAATTCTAGTTTCAAATATCTGGAAATCTTTACATCAGTAATGCCCAGATGTACCCGCAAAAATTTTGCTCAGGATGGCAATCATTCTAAAATGGAAAATGAAAATGATACAAATGTCTTTTAGTATTTGTAAAATCAGGAAAGTTTCCTGTCACCTCATTTGATTTATGATTAATTTTAATGCATTTCTAAAGTTAAGCAATATTTTTCTAAGTTCACCTAGAAAATGTAATCAAAATAATGTAATCTTACAGCCCTGTTGTTAATATTTTATTTTTCACCTGGTTGTCTCACTTGCATTTCTGTATCTCTGGAAGCAATTTTTTCCTGTCATCTCCCACCAGCAAAAGAGTCTAACTTGACCATAACCAATTTCTCCTCTTGGAACAGACCATATTGTTGCTCAACCTGAAGGCATCTTTTAATAAATAAACTTTGAACTAACCTATTTTAGCTTTTTACATTAAAAAGCAGTGCATGGAATGTAATAATACCAGTCATTCAAGAAATTAAAAGAAAATAATTATCCTAATTCAAAACTAACGGAGCCCTTTGAAAACAAATGCAGTCTATTACTGACTGTGAGAGCCTATAACATTGGCTCATTAAATACCAACTTGGCTCACAGCAACTTCTAGATTAGGCAGAAAGAATAATCTACTGCAGCCACAGAAATTTTACACATTTACTAAAACCACCTCTAAGTATGTTTGCAATATTGTAATCCAGAAATTTTGCAGGCTGTGAGATGACATTTTTACTGTACCACTTCAGTTGAGATGAGAAGATTTTCTGCTGCCTTTAGCCCTGCCTTTCTCTTGCTCTCCTTCCTGCACGTGGCTGTGATCCAAACAGGGGCAGAAGTACAACTGCAACCAGGGCTTTATTTTGGTACTCACTTCTGCATGCAGACAGAGAAGGGATTAGCACTATCCAGGACTATTCAGACACACACAAGAGACAACACGTTTTCCCTTCCCTCTGGTATCAGCCCTAGAGCATTACCAGAAGCAATACAGATATTAGGCACTAAGACCATTGAGGCAGTCTTACGTCCAGAATACTCTTGGTCCTGAAGATCCTGTGTCCAGCTGCTGGGAGAGAAGAGGAGTGTGGGTTGCACAGACTTCTGTAATGCTGGTGTGCTGCAGCATTTTATTTTAACATCCTGTTTATCCTGGCCTTAAGTTTAGCTCATTGCTGGGTAATGATGTAAGACATCATCTGAGGAAGCAGGAACTCCAAACGTGCAACCAAATTTCCAAGCAAAGCAGGTTTTCCATTTTCTCCTTGCAGCTCAAGAGCCCCTTCTGCTTTAACCTGGTAATCACACACCACAGGATGAAGAATATTATGGCATAGACAGATGACCTTCTACTGCAGTCTTTACTCCAGGATCTCCCAGCAAGTTCCTATTTTCTATTGCCAACACAACCACAAATAATAGAGGACCTTGACCTCTTCAGGCTATATATCAAAGTACCTAATATTGCATCTTTATTGTATTGTTTTTTGTTTAGTATAAATCACATAGTACGTTTTTACTGACTAAAAAGTTGAGCAGAAAGAGGAACAGAGCTGGAGAAAGTTATGGAATTCCTCACTACAGGGGTAAAACTCAGTTTCCTTTCAAGCAAGTCACAGAGAAGACCTTTCTCTCTTGCCTCCTCTCCTCTTTTCTCATACAGAAAAATAATGTATTTGCAGGATGCAAGTATCTCTTTTTGCATAAAAATAAAGGTGGTTTGAGGAGTTGAAGGACTTTGCAAGTAAAAAGCACCAGAGGCTGCAACACAAACCATGCTTAACACAAGAAAGATAATAACAGACTACCCTGAGCTGGATGGGGTGATAAAGGAGCAGAATTGCCATTGGCAGTGTAAAGTCTGCAGACAGCTGTTTGCGTGCAATGGCCAGGAGGCAGTGGGAACAGCACTGCAGATGCTTGTCCTGGTCAAGACCCAGCCTGCTAGGATGGCTTCCCTTGGTGCTAGCAATCCTCACAGCCCTGGGACAACTGTGGTTCAGGGAGAGGCAGCTGGGGCAATCCCCCGAGCCCCATTCTGCCGCAGTCTGTGCGCAACCGCAATGCCAGTGCGAGGTCACGTACAAGGGCATTGCACTACAGGCTTTATGTTCTCTAAGCTGCCTGTCATTTTGACTTTTAATAAAGTATTTTCCTGTTCAGTCCCTCAGAGGAGAAGTGTTTGAGAGAGAATAAAGAAATTTCAAACCAAAGGATTTAATAAAGTCTCAAAATAAGAACATACAAAACTGCTTGTCTCCAATGCAAACTCATACAGCACACCAGGGCTGTGCTCCATATCCATGGTCACAACCACATTCTCAATACAGGTTTCTTCACGTTAAAGATATAGGTATGCAACCCATTTTCAGATCTTCTTGCCCATGCCCAAGTAACCGAAGGTGCACTTTCTGGTGATTTAAGTGTTTTATTTTCCTTCTTTCACGCCTCATCATCACACCATGTGACAATCCCAGAAATGGCAATGCAATTGCTGGTCTCTAACAGGCTTTTTGGCTTCCAGACATGAAGTTTATGATTCTGCCATCATACTATAACTTGTACACATATGATTACGGCTTTTCAGAGAGCAACTCATAGTATTAGTAAGAAGCAGAAGATACTAGGCAGTGTTTCCCAAAATAGCGGTCAACACTGGTATTCACTTTACTGGTGGGAAGACAGGCTGCAGACAGAAATCTAGAGAATTACAGACTGAAGGAAATGGCTTGGCTGCACTGATGGTATGGAAAGGGTAGAATACCTCTTCCACTTTATATTAAGAAGTAATTAAATTGAAGGCATGCAGTCGAACGCAGCTCTGAGAACCATGGGATATATTCCCTTATACACCTCACTGCTTCACAGGAGAGAATGCAATGCCCATTTGAACAAAACAGCTCTAATACAGCTTTTTATACAGGAATTTCATACCTAGATTAGTCTAGCCCAGGCACTAATTCGCCAGATTAACTCTGTTGTGAACAGCTTCTACTCTGTAAGTGTATCTGACTAAGTGCATCTGACTGAAACCAAAGGGATGCAGTATGATTTATTCTTTCATCTCAATAGAAGTAGACCATTCTCCAGCAGAAATTCTGCTTCTAAAACAGGCTCTGGTGAAAGGCCAATGCCAAAAGCAGGCTCCAGTACTGGTCATATAACTTTCTCTCTAAGTACCATTATTTCTGCCAAGTCTAATGAAACAGAAGACAAACACTGCAGCAGGTACTTCCAAGCACTGTGCACTACATTGCACATGAAGGAAAAGGACTTGGAAGCACATGTGTAACTGCACCATGCAGTGACATCTGCCTTAACACTTATCTGTTGTCAATTATATAACATAATAAAACAGAGATAAAATAACATCTGTGACTGCTACAACAGGAATCCGGCATTTGGGAAGTCTTAAGGACTTTGTTTTACTTTCTATGAGGTCAGCAGTAATTTTGTTATTGACATTAGCAGGCATACAACTGAGGACAAAAGCTTATTTCAAGCCTCAAAATAGCTGCTGACTGAGGTGGAAGAAAGATGAATTGTTTGAAGAGGCCTTTATTGTAATAGTGGGGCATTTTCTTGGGGTGATTAACTGGAGTATAATAGGCATAAAGGGAGTAAGATAACACAGCTTATAAAATGATTACATACACAGATGATTTAGTTTAGTGTGAAGTATTTTAGCTACATGACATTGTTTTTCAAGACCCGAGCGTAAGGGGCTCTGCTGCTTCTTCAGTTAACCAGAACATTATCTGACTAGTATAGTGGGCTACCCAGTACCAATGCCCTTCCAGAGTTTGAATGTTACAATAGATATATCTATCCCTTTGGATTTTACAGGGATTCTTTAAATTAAAAAATAGATTCAAATCTGTGTGCAATCTACAGGCACAAATTTGGATCTGCATCTGCTGCTTTACTGACAATTTACTCTGAAGTGCCATACACTGGTTTCATTGAAGTTAATGAGAATTTTCAATTAATTTAGTAAGACCTGAATTTGTCTTCCATGTGTTGTTCTAACCTAATGAAGCAAATATATCAACCAGCTGACTGTCCCAAGATATCATCTATGAAACATGTTTGGAAAGATGACGATGGTCAGACATTTTGGGGACTAATTTGTGACTGCTTTGTACCACTTTGGTAAAACAGTGTAATTCCTCTTGCTTCAAAGATGTTCTACGGAGCTGAATGGAAGATAAGTTTTTTGGTGGTTTCTCGTTTTTTTTTAAAAAAAAAAAAAAGAAAAAAAGAATACTTTAACTTATTCCATTTTTTGAGTCAGGCTTGTAATGCTGCTTAAATACCATCTGCAGAGCAGCCAAAGTTTCAATTATCACTTTTTTTTCTGAGCTGACTTACATTTGTACACAATTGATAAGCTTTGCCCAAACATCACTTTATCCAACAGATTCACAGAATTTCACATTAAAGGAAATGTGATAACCTGTCTGATGTTATTTTATTCTACTTTTTAAAACCAGGAACCAGAAAATACAGACTGAGAGGGAACCTCTCCTCACATCTAGCAGATTTTCGTCTCTTGACACTTTTGACCACTTTGAATTATTTCTCCAAATTCCAGTGGAGGGGGCATTTCTGGTTTGACAGCATTAGAAATTAAAGTGCCTTTTATTTAAGGGAGGAGCAGCAGAAAAGCAAATTTACCTACCAAAATATCTTGACTTAGAGATCACAGATTTAGAAGTAGAAGATAATTCAATTTACACCCATTTGATTTTTGGCAACTTAACAGAGTGAGCTAAAAAAGGGTGACAATTAGTATCCATTACAGTATAAGTTTTGCCAAGCCCAATCGAAACAATTGCAGTTATATCCACCATACACCAAATATAAAACTAATTAATGGACAGTTAATAAAACGCTATCGCTTCAGCTTATGTCACTGGTCAGATTTGGACAGAATGATTCATATTTTAGGAAGAGAGTTAGCATTTTTTTCCACTCTGCCCCTCAGTTAATTTCATTCAATGAGTATTATATCTCCCTAGTGCCATCCAAATTACTGTTTTAAGTACCAGCACTTACTGCCTCTATAAGTCTAACCCCGCATACTCCCAGAAGTTATGCAGTTAGACATGCAGATGTCTGAGCTTGGGATGAAGCTGCTGCCAGCTGTACTAGTTGACTTTGAACATCACAGAGGAGTTATCATCCTCCATGAAGCCTTGTATATTAATAAATCTTTATCATAATGGTGATTATTGCAGTTGACCAGTACCTGGATTTTTCATACCACTAGATCAGTTTGTTTCAACCTGCCTTTTAGAAAATTAATTTTAAGGCTGCTGCCCTAAACTACACATGACTCTGGAATATATGCCCCAAAACGTACAGAAACCAGGAATGACAGTTTCAGTTGTGGCAGTCTGAAACAGTGTGCTCACAATCAGTTTGCTCTTCTGACATTTGTTTTTAAGAGCTGTCACTATCCTTTAAAAAAACTGGTTGAGTCAGTCTGGAATTTAAGCATACACCTGACTATTGATGTGCCATGTTTTTCTGTGCTGCCTTCTGGAAGCCACACGTCCTACCACTAATGCTGCTAAGGAGACTGTTCTCTGTCTTAACAAATAATCTTTTGGACTTAGCAATACATGCATTTAGTATTTCTGCTTTACACAGCACTGCAACCCACAGAAACATGAAACTAAACACTCTCAAGAGATTACAGATGTTATGAAGGCAAACATTGCATTTTCTCCACAATACGGGTTGCTGCAAACACCTTCCTTCAGACTACAGTTACACCAACAGGCGATATTGAGCTAAGCTTTATGTAAACATATAATTTAAAAAAACCTGACCATTCAGAAGTTTACAAGAATTAATCCTTTCATGATGTTGATTCCTTATAAAATATCATGTCAGACTGATTTTGTTCTTTCTCTTTAAGGATCTCAGTGAGAAATTTGCCAAGTTAGGTACACATCGAATGACGCAGATCACTGGCTCGATTTTCAGTGCTCAATTGCAGCTGATTGAAATGAAAGGCTTACAAAAATGCTTCTGAAAGTCCCAGTATGCCTGTTTGCATCCTCTGACACTTCTGCTTTTGAAAACATGACTTTTAATGATTATTGGAGTGTCTAAAACCTTTCCTCAGGCGCTGGTTGAGGAACGCAGTCAGGATGCTCCACATCCTCTCTCCTATAACTTGACCAGAACATGGGTCTCAATACGAGAGTAAGGGATAAAAGCCTGCTTAATCTCAGCACCTTGCCCACACATGCTATGAGGAAGTCCATTTTCTCAGCATGCCTCCCCACATATTTCTGTGTGCCTGTGTGTCACAGCTTTTTCCTGAAGACTATGAGAAAGAAAGAGAGAAAGAATAATTTGTATGACACATTATAATCATGTTAGTCAACATGTTTCTGGAAGGCACTTGGATATCATAAGAAGAGGCATGGAATAAAAACAGAAAGGTGGCTTTAAAGTGTACAACAGACTCATAGCATGAATAAAAGAGAGTTCAGTCCAAGTAAAGTAAACCTGTGGTAATTTTGATAGAACAGCAAACTCTTATAGAAAACTTCTCAAGGCTAATATATACAGTTAAGTGCATAATAAAAATAAAGATGGCCCAAAGGTATAATTCTGTCTCTTTATCTGGTTCACTAAAGTAGAAAACTTAGTACCTCCATGATTCACAGGCTCCTTCATAAATTGATCATATTGATAGTTGATCGGTAGCTTGGTCTTACTAACCCAGCAGAGAGCTATCCAAAAAGTCTTATATATTTCTCCTAAACTCTGACTTAAATGTATTCATAAGTAGTGTATATGTATTTATTCTTGTGCCAATACTACTCTTTAGCTTAAACAAGTCTTCTCCTCTGTTATTTACCCTGCTAATCATGCATGAAGATCAACCAGCTCAGCATTCATTTTAGAAGGCTAAATAAGCCGAGGCCTCTTAGTCTTCTCTCTTTTGACAGTGCTCTGTTTAATTTTTCTTTCCCTTCAGTGCCTATTCCAGTTTTAGTTAATCCCTCCAGAAGACAGAAGACCAAAGCCCTGTGCAGCACTG
>VYZW01055644.1:22058-34956 GCA_013401315.1 Balaeniceps rex
GCTTCTGGTTGCATTTGTGTCAAAAAAAAAAAAAAAAGAGCATTTTGCCTCTTCTGGCTCTGTTAGCCAACTAAACTGATATTGATAATTACAGCTTGACTGTTATCTCACACTCAGATGAAGTGGACTTCACTGGTTTCTGGATTTCTTTGATGAATGAGTGGTTTTCCTATAAAAGGACTTTCGTGCTTAATAAATTCAGAGACTTCTAAAGCAAACACAATTAAAAAATCTTTCCATTGCCAGGAACAAAACCACTATCATATTATAATATAGTACAGTTGCCTTGCAAAAGCTACAACTATCTTGTAAGATTTCATTGTCTCACATACTAACTAAAATTTATAGTCTTGTGTGGAAAAAATAAAATTACAAATCACCTCTAAACTTTGCTTATTGTATTTTGAAGCAAAGCTGCCTACTGCTATACTGAATGCCCTACTGACTACTATGAAGTTCAGTTTCATGTGCATTCCTTTGAAAGTCAAAAGGCATGAGGTAGATTCTGTGATGGTCACACATCAACTGGAAAAGCCAGAATTATTTTTCAAACATACAATCTTTTTTTTTCTTTTGAGGGTGAACAAGGCAAAAAGGAAAACAGCTTGGTTTTTGCATCCCACATTACATTTACTTTAAAGCAGAATCTTTCCAGCGTAAACTAAGCAAATAGTCTTTTTAAGACCAGAAGCTATATCAAATACTAAAATCTAAATTTTAATGTGGTATCTTCACCATAGGAAGGTTCAAATTAAAGTCCTCCTCAGTGTTTAATGGGAGCATTAAACCCTGTGAGGCCTGAGATCTTTTAGAAATTTGTCTCTGAATCCTAGCTTGTCATTTTTCTGAGAAGAATCTCACTTAGGAGGGATTCATTTGGACTTGATTTATAAGGTGGTGTGATGACAGAGGCTTGGCAGAAAGATGAGTTGAGAAGTTAAGTCATTAGTCTCAAATTTCATCCTTGTCACTACCTGCTCTAAAGAGCAGCTTTCACTTTCCAAAACGTATTTTTTGCAGAATAATTCCATTTAGCTTTTCTTTAGTATGTCATTTCAAACACAAGACATTAAAATATTAACCTCTGAACAGATCTTTCTCTGTTATGACCTGTATTCTCTGTCTCTCTGTCTCTTTCAAACTTATCTATGTCTCTATCTCATACTTACACATGCTTTATGACAAACCCTGGAAAACAGAGACTGTTAACAGAAAAAGCAGAAGATAGTGTCCCTGACAAAGCCTTCCTCAACTGAAAAAATTCTGCCTGCTGCAACATAAGGGGAGTAAGCCTGTGAGTATTTGGAATCCATTCTTAACACATATTAACAGCTAATCCTCAACGGGTGTTTACAGATCTCTTAATCTCTACAGAGGGATTTCCCTTTCCTACTTCCCCACAATAGGAGAGGTTTAGGAATTTAAAGACTAGAATACACTGATAATTGTTTGACCTTACTTTCTCTGTAGCAATTATATGGTCTTCAGTTTACCTTTTACATGTCATATATGAGCTGAGTAAATTTCATCTTTTTTCAGAAATTGATTGTAGCTGAAAAATGTTATGGCTTTAGTATTTAAAGGTAGCTGCTTCAGTCTATATTTAGAGGCTCATGTAAAAACACTTAGATTTTTCAGAGGTCTCTATCATAAGCATTGCCTTATTGACTCATGCTTACATGCTTAATATCTGACGTGGGGGGACTCAATGTCTTTAAGGGTAGGTATATATAAACCGTTTTTAGAGATCAGACAAATTGCATAAGATACAAGGTTACCAAATGCAAAATCATAAACCTCAGAACATAAAGGATAAAACCATGCAACAATATTCAAAAACTTTTAATAGAAAGTCTCCCTTATACTGAAGTTGCCAGTTTTATAAAACTGAAATATTTTTAAAAGCCCATGTAAACAGTAAAAGAAAGACATGAAATCCTATTTAGGTCAGGTCTTCTCCCAAATCTATTTCTGATACATCAATCACAAAGACATAAAAGAGGAAGTACAGTCATATCAGTAAGGTACTAATCAAGCATTTCTTTGTTCTCTCTGGGGTGAGAATGGTGCTATTTTGCCATATCACATCCTCTTCTCCTGAAGCCTCTGCTATCCTCCCTCCTTGGCTGTCTCTCTCTGGCTCTTGGAAGGAAATTTGCCTAACTGCAGTCCAAAATCCTCTCACATGAGGATGGGCCTCACTGAGCTGACCATACGTCTGCTGTGTGCAAATGGTTTAAGTTTGGAAAGCTTCAGGAGGTATCTAGCCTCAGGTGGTTTATTATGAGACTTGGCAGGTTTCCCTTGGTATGTCCCTCAGGTACTTTAACCACTACTGACAGTACCTCCGATAGATCTGCTTCTCTTGCTGCAGAATAAGAATTTGCTCCAAATACCTCTATTTTCTGCTACTTCTCTTTCCTCATACTCAGATGCTCATCCCTATGATTTCTGACCATAGCAGCTTTTCCAGACAGGGTGCTGCCTGGACACCAGGGTCTTCTGAAGGTTTCTCCAAAAACACAAGGGTCTCCTGCCACTGGGCCAAGATAGTTATGGTTCATGGTACACTGAACAAAGACACAGGCTCCAAAAGTTTAAAAAAAACACAGAGCTTTGCTTTCAGCCACTGTTTGAGCTGTCCTGGGAACTGCTGTACTTGGCTATGCTCAGAACCAACTGTGCAGCCTCTCAAATGCGCTGCCTGCATGTCCTAGGGGCTCTAGTGTCTGAAGTTTCTCCTTCCAGTCATTCCAGAAATTTTCCTGCCACTCCCAGTTGATATTGCTGGCCAAAGTAGGGAATGTGTATTTCTAGTCACAGCTAGGCAATTGTTTATGAAGAATCCCAGCACGCCCCACAGGAGTGACTGTACACAACACAACCTGATGAGACTGGGCTGTGCTGCAGGCCATGAAGATGTCCTGGAATGTTGCTTAGTGCCAGGACCAAGTGGGCCCAAATAGCAGGAGATCCAATTCAGACAGATCCCTACAACTTCTGATTTTAGTTTTCAACCTACTTCTTATCTGACTTATCATCATGCAACTGGCATCAAGGATTTTAAAAAAAACAGATCAGCATAGGTTTGGCACATAATATCTCTCTGGCTCATAGAACTTCAAATCTATCAGAAAATGCACACTGCTTCATTCACACCCTCTTCCCATTCCCCATGCAGCTAATTAAATCCCACTCAAAACAGTACCTTTTTTATACTCCATATTCCTTATCCTGCCATCTTATATAGCATTTGAGAAAGCACTAAACTCTAGCCCTGCCTAAAAACAGAGAAAAGCTCAACAGCCCAGACAGGCCATGTGAAAAGCCGGTGTTCAACAGAGCCTACACAGGAAGGTTGCTTGACCAGGGGTCAGTGATTTCTCTTTGGCCTGTTTCCCCTGTCTCTGCACAGGCATGAAGGATGACAACGTTCACCTATCAAGTGTGGTATTCTTTACTTTCTTACAGACTCCTGTATTTTTAATTTTCTAAATACATTTTGAAATGTGGTCTTTAGTTTCGATGTCTTAGTTCCTCCTATGCAAACTAGGATGAGGATACATTCTTATGTCTCAGAGGTATTGCATGGATAAATACTATGAAGATTCAGAGGTGTTAAGACATTATGGTAATGGGGCCTTTGACGATTTTGCTATCAACTCTGTTATTTTGACCTTGTAGAAGAGGCAGGAGTGCCACACTGGGTTGGTGGTACAGAATAGTATATTAATAATAGATTTTTGTCTCATTTTCTCATTCCCTCTGAAAGGCTTCCACTTAGGAGATCTAAACAACTTCTTCATGTTGCTAGCTTTCTTCTTAATATATTAACAAGATCAGAGCTTGGAGAATATAAAAAAAAAATGCACCACTCTTCATTTGAATTTTTAAATTAATTCACTTTGACTGATTTTGAATCCCTGCGGTGTGTGCTTTCCATGTGTATTTTAGCAAATAGGTTAACAGGAAGACATCCAGTAAAATAGTTAATTTTCAGGAACAGTTTTAGAATATATACAGAAAGTGAATCACAAATTCACAATTGTTCAAACAGGAAGTAATCCTACATTGACTATAAATATTATGGTTATCCAGTAAGGGAACACAGTACATATGATGTGAAATACTGAGATGATCTGTTAGACCTAGAGCACTTCACAAAAGATGCTGTTGTATACCTCCCATGGAGCTCAATACTTCACAGGATTTTGAAAGTTGACAAAATATTATGTGAGATATTATTTACTTCTTCTGGAATAAAAGCATGTATCATTTCTGATTCTTCTTAACTGCAAGACCCTGACTATCAAGGTGTTGTCAATGGCTCTTACATCTATTTTAAGGCCTCTCTACAATTCAGAATCACAGAAAATGGCAACAGTATAAATGAGATTTGGATAACAGCATACAAAGCTTAAGTGAGTTCCTGAATCCTGGAAAGGGCTCAGGTGTGTTATACATTAAGAATGTGTGAAATATATGTTTATGGCCCTATGAGGCCTGCAAGCAAAATTATTTCTAGTTTATTCAAAATGCATGCTATTCAGTTTTTGCTTGTTCCAAGTGTGTTTAGTAAACAAGAATCACTTGTGAATGATATGTTCTAAAATCAAATTTAAGGGTAAACCTAATTATGTCCACAGATGGTGAAGCATAATTGATGACAGCATGTCAATGTAAACTGGAACTAGCTGTGTCTAAAAACATATCATCACTATCAACAACATAACAACATTACGAATATTTTAAATGACTACTTCATAAAAAAGATGTGCTGGCTAATTCTGGTTGCCTCCATACATGGCCTAGTGTATGTCAACTATTTTTGTTTATGTGAGTTTCTTTTTCATTCGGTACTACACATCCTGATTTTATTATTGCTGCAAAGAATCAACAGGGGAAATATTTGGGAGGGAAAAGGAAAATACATAGATTACACTTTTCATGAAACAATAATTGGGGCACCAACACCTGAATTTCATGGGAATTAAGCAAGAAAAATAAAAGAGCATAAACTTCTTTCTGCGTGATTTACCATCACTAGTAGTGAAATTCTTCGTTGTTATTATTTCATTTGATAGCAGCCACTTCCCATTTACATGAGACAGAGTGAATATAACAGTAGAAGAGCACAGGCATCTCCAAAGGGAAGGCAGAATATTTGTTCGTTATATGACCACAGTCCTTACAGGTGAAATTGCATTTTAGTGTTCTGAACGTTATGCATGATTACCGGGCTTACATGTTTCCAAAGAAACTCTCCCTATGTTGTTCATTTATTACAAAGCTGTGAAACTTGGAAAGCTTTATTACTATTCGGTTTTGTTTTCTTTCTTTTAAATATAGATTTCTTTTCTTATGATGGGTATATTTTAGCATTTGACTGGTAGAAGATGAGAACGCTGATTCTCAGGTAGCCTTCCGTATGACTAGCTGGGGTGTGGCATGGCCTAGGGTGCTTGTCAAGAAACTTTAATGTCACCCTACCCTAGCTTTCTAGGAATAGCATTAGGGTGTTAAACGTTCTTAATCTCAGATAACTCTTGTCTGCTCAGGAGGTGCTTGCAAAAAGCAAGTAGTCGTTTACCATATTTGCATAAACTCCCTTCTAATTCAGAGAAATCAGAGGGAAAATGGAATCTGCTCCCATAAATCATTACAAATCTGAAGCTCCTTGTTCACATCCTCTTATATAAATAACTGAACAAAGCAGTGATTTGCTCTGTAAGGAGCCCACATAAGGAAAGTCCATAATGGTGGCATAGACTGGAAAATATGAAATATGAGAAACAAAAAAGGATACACTCTTATCTTTGAAAAACTATCTATATCCACCACTTCTCCCAAGGTCAGCTTCTAATTGGACCTGTTGCCAATACAAAAGTTGTTTGTTAGTATTAACATGTCAGTGCTTTGGTGCTATGTAGCTCTGAAGCAGCTGTTGCTGTTCCCAGGTGGACAGTACAGTACATGATAGGGAAAATGTTGCTGTGGAAGTGTTGTTTGTAAGCTGCCATTGCCCTTGCAAGTTGTTACACACAGCTGATTACTGCAGTAGCATCCCTCCACCCCTGCATTTCCATTTGCTGGGGCCTTACCTTCCATGAGAATGAAACAGAAAGATTTTTGTGGATTCTCTAGCATACAGCAAGGCTTCCATAGTGGCCACCTCTAAATGCAGAAGATACAGTGGGATTGGTCTGTAGTGTTAATGCATGTGTGCTTAGGGAAAGAATGTTTTAATTTAAATAGACTTTATGCTTTTTTTATTATTAATAGTATGCTTTTATTTATGTTATACTTGTTTCCTGCCAGAGGAAAATTTAGATTTCATGAAGCAATTACAAGAAACACTCAGGCAGAAATAGGTTAACAACAAAGTGGAACAACTTTATAACTCTGAATACCTGAATAATTTTTTAAAAAAAAAGGAAAAGAATAATACTTATGCCATGAAAATATGAGAACTCTGGGGAAACCATTGAAGAAATCATTCCACTACAACAAGAAATTCAATAAGCTAGTGCAATTTCCTCTGAAGAAAGCATGTCCAATGGATGCTACAGCCATTCAGGCATATCCCTGAGACTTCTGTGAATATAGGTTTACGCATCCTTGTTTAAATGGATTTTTCCTAGGGCTGCAAAACAGCAGCAGATCAAAGCAGATATCTCATGTTCTCCTTGTGTTATGCTATGACTATATCAACTGTGATAAAAAAAAATAAACTGAATAAAATTTAATTTAACATCCATTATGAAATCTATGTTTAAAACAAAAAAAAGACAACACAACACGAAATATCTAAGTCCACTTTTATTACCCTACTCCCCATTTAAAGGATGTGATGGTTTGATGCTAACCTATGTTGAAAGTAGAGCCATAAGACTTGCTCTAAAGTTCAGATGAAAACAAGTTTTCAAATGTTTATGGATGTACTGGGTTTATGTGTCAAGGTTTTGGTAGCAGGGGGAGCTGCAGAGGTGGCCTCAGTGAGAAAAGACCAGGACTGTCTCCGTGTCCAACAGAGCCGAGTCCAAAACGGACCCACTGCTGGCCAAAGCTGAGCTGGTGGCACTTCTGTGATAACATATTTAAGTAAGGGTAAAAAAGTTGCACAGCAGCTGCAAGAAAAATGTGAGAGAAACAACCCTGCAGACACTAAGCAGAAGAAGGAAGAGGGAGGAGGTGCTCCAGGTACCAGAGCAGACATTCCCCTGCAGCCCATGGAGGACCACGGTGGAGCAGGTATCCACACTGCAGCTTGTGGGAGAACCCACATCAGAGCAGGTGGAGATGTCCATGAAGAGCCCACAAAAGAGCAAGCTCTTGGCAGGACCTGTGGCCTATGGAAAGGAGCTCACACTGGAGCAGGTTTTCTGGCAGGACTTGTGGCCCAGTGGGGGGCCCATGCTGGAGCAGTCTGCTCCTAAAGGACTGCACCCCAGAGAAAAGACCCACGCTGGAGCAGTTCTTGAAGAGCTGCAACCTGTGGGATGACCCCACACTGGAGCAGTGGAAAAGTGTGAGGAAGGAGTGGCAGAGATAAAGTGTTATGAACTGACCTCAACCCCCATTCCCCATCCCCCCCTGTGCCACTCAGGGGAGAGAAGGAGAAAGAATAGTCAGGAACAGGAATGAAGGAGTGAAGATGAGCTTGGGGAGAAGGATAGGGAGTGGGGACAAGGTATTTTTAGCATTGTCTTTGTTTTCTCACCATCTTACTGTATTTTTAATTAGCAAAAAATTACATTAATCTCCCTCAAATCGAGCCTGTTTTTCCCATGATGGTTATTGGCAAGTGATCACCTTGTCTTTATCTCAGTCCACAAGCTTTTTCATCTTATTTTCTCTCCCTGCCCTGTTGAGGAAGGGGAGTTACAGAGTGACTTAGTGGACGTATGGCAGCCAGCCAAGTTTAACCCACCATAATGGATCATCTTTTGAAAGCAATACCTCTGATGCGAAGTACATGATCAAAAAGTCCATTTGCTGCAGTTTCGCTTCTCTGTCTCATTGTAAATTCATGTCACTCATATATGTTGGGATTGGCTGAATTATCTTCAGAAGCTTCTTAGAACTCTTTACTGACTTTACAGGGCACCTACAGTGACAAGCTTAGACTAGACCCTCTTTCTAAATGATTGAACTTGCAAAGAAAATTTGCTGAGTCTTACAGATTCTTTGTAGAAGTGAACAGATTTGGTTTTAAATGACTCTTATCTCTTAGGGGACTATTGGACATTTTTCTAAAAAGCTGTCTTCTGGAGGGTACAGTAGTGTTTTATTCTGTCAGATCTCTTTTTTTGCCTGACAGCCACAGGTGCATGGATGATCAGAAAGCCTGAGATGGGAATTCAACAAGGACTAGCTTAGTGAGCATCAATTCAAACAGAAGTTTAGGGAAGCGAATTTCATCCCTGTGTATGAGACATCACATCCAACATTCATGATAAGGATTTGCAGTAAGAAGTCCAGCTTATTACATCCTGACTACTTTCGAATGTTCATTCAGCAGTGTGAGCTCACCTGGGAAAGGGAGCATTATCTTTACTACTGACATCCAATAAGTTAAGCACTCTGTACTTTGTGTGCTTCAGGCAAGGCATGAGGGACAATGTGGCCCACTGGAGTTAGTATAGGGTTAGGAATTCCTGACTTCAAATTCCAGCTCTCTTAAAGGTTTGATGTGTGTCCTGAAAAAAACATGCTTAACACTGTCAGTTTCTCAATAAGAAACTTCTCTGAAAAGGGTAGTAACAATTTTTTCTCTTCGCAAGAGTGATGTGAGGATATATCACTTGTAATTTGCAAAGCATTCTGAAATTAAAAATCTATACTTTGTGGATAATGAATGCTAAAACTATTATCATTTCATTCCTTTATTATTAATTCATTAACAGAAACCTGGATTTTGCTGAGATCTCACACATCCAGTTTAGTAGACAATCATCTACTCTGGGGTGAGTACCAGGATGCTGGGAGAAATTTTCATTACTAGATTCTCATACGTAGCTAAACTCAGGCTATTCTATGTAAGTAAATTTAAGCAAGTTGAAGCTGAAAAGAATAAGTGTACCAAGAATGTTCTTGATGAATGGTTAGCTGTGACACTGTGGAAGAAAGAGTTATTGGCAATGTGGGAACTTAAACAGATAGATCTTAAAAAATTCTAAAAAATTTCATGAACTTTCTAAGATTCTATGCACAATTTTTAAAAATTTCAGGTTCTGAAGTGCGTATTTTTTATCTTTGGTATCTGAGACAGCCAAATTTCATTTATAACTGCCATTGACTTTGGCAGTCCTGCTTCATTTACAAGCCATTATGTAATAGCTGTCTTTTGATAAAGTGCCTTTTCAAGCTTTTTGAGATAACTGGAGTAACTCGCAAAGAAAAAGGAGAAGGTACTGTATTATCATCTGTGATAAGTACATTCTATTCCACAAGCACAGAGAAAGCAACAAATAAAAGCAAAAGAAGAAAGGTTTCTTTTCCAATTCTGGTAATTTAAATAGCCAAATGTATTAGAATATTGTAACCAAAGCTTACCGCTGAAACGCTGAGTGGATTACAAAATTTTGCAAAGCAACAGAAGCTTTCAACAACCTGATTTTTCCTCTGTTTTGCAGACATTGGATCTATAGACCTGGAAATTGTCACTTGCTAGGATAGCTTTGTTAGAAGAAAATTATGTTTATACTGTTAATCTCTACCCTAGACATTTCCCTTAGAAATTTACTGAGGAAACAATTCAAAATTCCTGCTGATTAAATGATAAAGTTTATTTTAAGCAAATTTCTTCTATCCAGTCAAAGACATAGCAAAATTTGCACAGTTTATCTTGTGTGACCTGGAGCCAACTTACTTGCATGTATCCAGAGGGAAATGGCCAGTATTTTAACTAATTGTACTATCCTATCTTTTCTGGCAGATGCATTCTGTTTTTCTGGTTCATCTATTGCTGTTCTATTCTGGGTTCATGTCTGCCCTTAATGTTCAATACAAAAGCTAATTATTGTGCTAAGCAGCTTTTCTAAAGGCTTTGCTTTTGCATCTTTGATGCTTCATGAAGAGAATGGCAAATTAAAACATAGATAAATGGTCCAAAATTGAAAACAATTGTTCTACTTATCATTTAATAATAAACACTCTTTTTTAAGAGAACTTATATATTCAAACACATTTACAAGTTGTCTATTCTACAACTCATGCATCACCTCCTCACAGATTTTTTTGCAGTAATAGCTATGTAATGAGTCTGTTTAGGATACATCTTACTAAATGGTTCTAATCTATATAGGTTCTCATACCACACTCATCACCATAGTATCTGAGAGCCTTCCAGTAGTGCATTAAGCAATGTGACTAACATCTGTCGCATATTTTGTTCTCTCATCATTTCCCCAGGGGGAGAACTATGTGCAGTGGAGTGTTTTGCTTCAGATTTATTTATTTTTTAAGCAGTCCATGACTTGGGGTTTATTTAGTCCACAGAGGGTCATACAGACAAAGTAAAGATTATTGTGAGTCACAGAATGGTCACAGAAAAATGTAAACAGGGATGAAACACTTACCTTGAACTGAGGTGTTGAAATGAATGTCCTAAATTTTAAGTATATCTATTGATAATTTTTCACCTGCACATACCCAAAAACCTCTTTCTGCAGCATCACCTTAAGAAATTATGCAATATTTTACTCCTATCAGGCGGATGAAACCTAATCTTTTAGACTAAGCAAACCACAATACTCAACTGGAGCTTCTGTATTTCACATATGAGAGCTGATCTAGACAGTTTACCTGTGTCTTTTCTAAAAATAGCTTGCAATTAACTTAAACAGCTAGCTTGGATTATACTGCAAAGGTAGGGACCCAAGTCAGAACCACACTGACAGAGTGTTTTATGTTCCTTTCCGTTCAGGACCACATATAAACTTAACTATTGGCTTTCTCATTTGAAGACAATAAACGTAAAGCAGATGCCTGCAAGTAAACATGCGTTTAAGTACTCTCTTGTTTCCATGAATCAGGGCATAAAGACAGTAAAAGACCTATTTACATCCTTTATCCCATTTCTCAGACCATGCACAGTTCACATATGTTTCCCTCATGGCAGATTTGACAGGATTTTTTTTCTTTTCCAGTTGCCTGAAGTGGTTCAAAGTAAGGTTCAGTTACTTCTTCATAGCACAGTTGCATAGCTTAGCCGATCTTGGCTGGCTGGCTGTTCCCTCTGAGTTAATTCTTACCCTTCTTTGCCTCTTCTTAGTTTCCTTCTGTCATAAAGCAACAAATTCTTAAGAAAATAAATTATTTTTCCATCTCGGGGTGGGGAGGGAAGTTTAAGGTGAGGATACACTTGGATGCATAAGTTAGAAGGCTAAACTCTTGATAGTCAGTCAGTGTCACCAGAGGCAGGTAGGGCAGGAATTACCTACAGTGCTGTGTGTTTCCAAGGTCTAATGAGGCATCAAAGAATGTGAGTACATAAGAATTTCTCAGAACTGCCCTAAAGCTCACTAGACAATCTGTTTACCTCTTTATTCTGAGTGATAGAAGCATTCTTTGGCTTGCGTATCTCACTTGTTTCTGAAAAAAATAGTTTATTCCCTCTCTTTCCCATGGCTAATCTGAGACATCATTTGCAGATGTCTTTCTCACTGCCATGTTCCCTGTTTAAGTGTTCTGGAATCAAATATCTGACTCTTTTCCTAAGTGCTGTTGTGCCTGTGTGCTTTCTAAACCATAGAAGGGCAGAACAAAAGGCAGAGGAAGCTTTCAGTATGATGCTTATTTAAAAAGATACTTGGCAAATTTCTGGACATGCATACAGCAAATTAAAAGAGTGAAGAAAATGGAGACTTCTGAATCTAATGATTATTTAAGATGTGCTCCATTGTACAGACTAATAAAGCATCATTGTTTGTATTAATTTAAGTAAAATTTATGACATCACTGATGATATTTATCAGCATGATACTGCTATGGAAATTTAGCTAATAAGAAAAATAATGAACCTCTGTGCGGTTTCAAATTGCTTAGTAGAAAGGATTTACTGTAAAATTTCAAATTTGTTTTCAAGCAAGATACTGTAAAATGTGCAAAATATTTTTTATACTGATTCACATGTATATGCTTTAGCTATGTGTGTTGGAAAGTTCTAACTCATTAATACTTCATTTAAAGAGGTAGAAAAGCACATAAAATAATTAATTTAAATATCATTAATCAAAATAAACAGAGTAATTACAGATATCAAAGAAAGTCATCAAGTGTTGAGTTTGGGATACTTAAGAAATCCAGGAGTGAATTAGATATGTTCAGGGAGGTGCCTACTTCTCATCTATTTGTACTGGTCAAAACCCACAGAATTGCTGCTATTTTCTACTGCAGGAGTTTTCAAATGAAATCCAGTTTAATTGAAGCTATCCAGAATTACATTTGATATAATATGAAGTGCTTAAAAAAGATGGAATTGGAATAGTCCATAAGTATCAAAGGAAACTGTCAGCTTGCCAAGATGAAGGCCTATAAGAAGTGGACCAAAGCCTCAAGAAAGTGAGAGAGAATTTTGCCACACACAGTCAGATGTACTATGTATATGTGTGAAGGGAGGGACACATGTGAAGGAAAGAGAACAAGTCTTCAGAAATTCTTTGTGCAGTGAATATCTTGTTTCTCATGTAAATTTTTCCCCATTTGTCTGTTAAGTATACTATAAATATCTATATGCATGTGTGTGTGTATACATATGTATATATACATGTATGTGTTTATATGTGTACACACACACCAGGTTATGTTCTAGGCCTTTTTGGAGATATCACCAAAAATCCCTTTGAAGAACAACATCTCCTTAGGAATTTTCATTTTTATCCTTGCTCATGACTGT
>VYZW01055646.1:6102-17273 GCA_013401315.1 Balaeniceps rex
TGACCGGCCTCCAACTGGATTTAACTCCATTCACCACCACCCTTTGGGCTCGGCTACCCAGCCAGTTTTTAAGCCAGCACAGAGTATGGCTGTCCAGGCCATGGACAGCCAGTTTCTCCAGGAGGATGCTGTGGGAGACGGTGTTGAAGGCTTTATTAAAGTCGAGGTAGACAACATCCACAGCCTTTCCCTCATCCAATAAGTGTTTCACCTTGTCATAAAAGGAGATGAGGTTGGTCAAGCAGGATCTGCCCTTCATAAACCCATGTTGACTAGGCCTGATCTTCCGATTGTCCTGGACGTGCTGCGTGATGGCACTCAAGATTTTCTTGTTTTGTCCCTCCTTGTTTTTTGCTCAGCTGCTCCAGTGTGGCCTCTTCTATGGGCTGCTGTCCCCTCGAAGGTGTACCTTCGTCCTGTTTCTGTGGCTGTCCCAGCTTGAGCAAGTCTTAGCTGCAGCCATGCTCAGGCATCTCCTTGCTCTAGTCCTGCTTGGGCATCAGTTTGCCCCAGCCCTGCTTGGGCATCTCTTTGCTGTAGTCCAGCTCAGGCATCTCCTCCTTTGCCTCCTTTTTCTCCAGCGACCCTCCTGCCCTGGTGTCTCTCTTCTCTGCTCTGGTCTCATCTCTGCCCTAGCTTGAGCCTCTCCTCTTTTTTCCGATGTCTCTCTTTTCCCTGGCAGTTCCCTTTCTTGCATATGCTTTTGCAGAGGTACTACAAGCTCCTCTGCTTGGTTGGGTTTTGGCACAAGGCGGGTCAGTTTTGTGTGTGGTGGAGCCGGCTGGAACTGGCTGGAACCAGGCAGGGCAGCGGCTGCCCTCCTCGGGCAGGGGTGGCCTTGAGGCTGTGCCGCCCCTTCCCCAGCCTGGCCAGCGACGCCCAGTGCAGCATGAGGCCTGCTCTCCGTTCCCAGTAAGGGATGTTAGGACATCCTGTTATCCATCAAGGTGGGTCTTTGGTGAGTGTTACATGGTCTTCAGCAGAGAGCTAATTTCATCTTGTTGAAAAGGAAGAGATATAAACTAGAAAAACGCTGTCATGAATGGTGTGTGCATATAGTAACACTGGCTCAGGAGTTGTGGTTTTCATTGCATGTGGGTGAAAAAGTAGTGCCTTACTTGCTTGTCCCTTATGATCCTGAAGGAAAAGCTACAGTAATAACTTCTTTAAGTTTCTTTTCTGAAGGTTAGGAAGGGCTTATCTTCCTTTGGAAATCACTGCCGTAGGTGTTCTGTTCCCCAAACAGCAATATTTCCAGTATTACTGCAGAGGATGAGATCTCACAGTTTCATTTCTTCAGGCCTCGGTAGCTTTTCTTTTTCTCAGATGGTTGCCAAGCGTAGAAGTGAATCCCACTGTAGCAGTAGTTAAAAGGAATACGGGGAATATGGATGTTCACATTTAACTTCATTTGAAGGTAATGCACTAATAAATGCAGTGCTCTGAATGTGCACTGCTGACTTGGAAGGATGCTGAAACGTTTACATATGGTTCATTGTTTGTGGCAACCTTCTTTGTATGGGCTGAAGTAGAGGTATGCTTGACAAATTAGCCTCTATTGCTGGGGCCGTGGGATATTAAAGGAACAATTGCAAATATGATGGAGAGTCCTGATGCATTCTGGAATGACTTATGCTCACCCATGCCAACATTATATCAGGTAATGAGCAACCAGGAATTTAGATGTTTTTATGCCTTAAACACTCATTATCAGCCACATACAACAGTAAAAACTCTGACATTAATGATATGAATCCTGACGTTTTTACTATTCTGTTGTGTAAACTGACACTGCTATTGCTGCGTGCATTCATCAGTATGCACTAACTTACTGTCTTGCTCTAAGTAGATGTCTAATTGAAAAAAACACAGTTCACATTTTTCAACCCAATAACTTACTTAAATAATTAGGATAAACAACTGTATGTCTGATAAATTGATTTATTGTTTGGCTTTTTTTTTAAAATTTAATTTTTTTTATTTTGGTATCTATTCCCTGGGGCCTCTTTTCCTGCAGTTTTTCAGCCATAGTTGAGGAAGAACTCTTACTTAAATCATGCAAACTCAATCATCTGGTGTCACTTAAGTTTCAGATGAACACTGTTCTTAGTTAGTCACTGAAGCATAACATAATCTGAAGAAGCAAATCTTTAGGAATCAGTTTATATACTTTTATTTTACAAGGGTTGTAGATATAAGCTATGTGTCCATATATGTTTCTAGAAGTGTGTGTATATTTATGGATGCCAGTTTTTTGAACCTGTGAGTGGTAACATAATTGATTGTCCATGGTAATACTTTTTTCCAAACTGCTTTCAGAAGATTCAACAATAGGATTTGTAGATTCTCATGGGTCTTGGGACCACCAGGCATTGCTATAGTGGTTTGGAAATGCTCTCCTGTTGTGGTTTAGCCCCAGTCGGCAACTAAGCACCACGCAGCCGCTCGCTCACCCTCCCCCTCCCTGGTGGGATGGGGGAGAGAATCGGAAGGGCAAGAGTAAGAAAACCCACGGGTTGAGATAAGAACAGTTTAATAATTAAAATAAAATAATAATAATAATAATAGTAATAATAATAATAATAACAACAATAATAATTGTAATGAAAAGGAGAACGAGAGAGACAAACAAAACCCAGGGAAAAGAAAACAAGTGATGCAACCGCTCACCACCCGCCGACCGACACCCAGCCAGTCCCCGAGCAGCGATCGCTGCCCCCGGCCAACTCCCCTCGGTTTATATACTGAGCACGACGTCATATGGTATGGAATAGCCCCTTGGTCAGTTTGGATCAACTATCCTGGCTGTGCCCCCTCCCAGTTCCCTGTGCACCTGGCAGAGCATGGGAAGCTGAAAAAGAAAGTCCTTGACTAGGGTAAGCACCACTTAGCAACAACCAAAACATCAGTGTGTTATAATCATTCTTCTTACACTAAATCCAAAACACAGCACTATGCTAGCTACTAGGAAGAAAATTAACTCTCTCCCAGCTGAAACCAGGACATCTCCCTAGCCAGACGAACCAGTCATTTGAAGTCAAAGGTAAAGCAAGTAAGAGTGAATCCTTCTATTTAGACAGAAGTTGCTCTTTTTTACTGACACTAAATAATAAGTCGTTCTCACAGTGCATGATGTAAATCTCACCTTAAAGTACATCCTGTGAGCTAGCAACAATTAACCACATTTCTGTCGATCAGCAACTTACTGCTTATCATGGCAAACCTAGTATGCAAACTTTTGCTTTACATCTCTGAAGAGACAATATTTTTCGTGTCCCTCATGTTTAGCTACTGTTAGAATCAGTGTAAGTTTAAGGGAGGTATATTCTGAATGCAGAATTAGAGGATTTTAGATGGATTGTGAAGACTAATGACATCATTGAATTGGTTAGGGCAAGCACCTTTGAGCTTTGTATTGTGTCAGTGCATACTTAGATATAAATGCCAAAAAGATTTCTGAACATGATCACAACAGAAATGAGGATGAAAGTGCAAGTTTTGGGGGATGAAACATGCAGACTGAAAGCATACATGAAGAGCACACATGCTTTTCAAACATGACAGCATACAGAAAAAATTGTGATTTTGGAAACCTGTCAGATGGTACTAGCATTAAATCACATTAACGTAAGCATATTTTGTTTTGAAAAGGAAGACCAACTTCCATGTTTGAAAATCTACTAAAAAGTTTTTCTCATATCTTGTTCTCTGAAAGATTTATTAGCTGCTGCAAAGTAAGCAGTGTTGTGTTGAAGAACCAGGCCTGATATTTGTAAAATATATGCCTGTTTCTATGTGCTTGTGGGTTGTCCTTTTAAACCATTAATGCATATACAAAAGATTCCTTTGGTTGCACAGTGATTAGACTGTTAGAGTGCTGCTAAGGGAGCAAAATGTTTTGACACCCGTTTAACTTCATGGCACCAGTACTTTTGCTTAAATGAATGGGAGTGCTCTTGCTCTTAAATTTCAGTAGGTGATGTGTTAGATTGTGGCTGAAATAATTCAGCTGTTTTGCAGTCAAAAGGAAGCTTTCATTGACTTTGAATGATACTCGATTTGTACCTCCAAATCCAGTCTATATGTGTATGCATGCTGTGTTCTCATATATTCAGGATGAGAGGGACAAAGAGTGTTTGTGAACATTTAAAACTGTCTGGGACATAAAATACTGGAACAGTGTATGAGCGTTGACTGAAGTTGTGGCTAGCAGTAGGAGCATTAGTGAAAGGTCTTGATTCTGCTCTTTCACTGTTAGGTTATGGTGATTTGCAGCCTTTCACGTAATACGTTTCTTGGCCTTCTAGTCTAGATATTAATTTGGCTTGCTCGGCAACAATTTGAATGAGGATTATGTGAGCATGCAGGGAGAGGATTGTATGGTTGCCAAAACTATAAAATACAACAACTTAGACTATTTTCAATAAGGAAAAATGGCTGCACATCTGAACACTAACGAGAAAAAGTTTTCTCTGTATAGTAAAGGGGAAAAGGTAATAAAATAAGGAAGGCTGTAAATTAACAGTCTTAATACTGTGATGTAGCTGTTCTTAAACAGATAGTCAATATTTTCAGGGTCTGTAGATCCTTATTCTTTTTCCTTTATCAATTATGTAAACTATGTTGTAGAAGGTTAAGAAAATACTGTTTGGGAAATAATAGGATTTGTATTATTGTGCAAAGTTTTGGAATGCAGCTAAAAAGGGAGAAATGCCAGCCACCTGCAGTGGTAACTTTCAGAAGTCTAAGTACCTCCTGTTTTCCTGAGGACCCCCAACTTTTTGTTGCCTAATTAAGAATTGAATGATACAGGTTTTTGTGTGTGTGGTGTTTGTTTTTTGGGTTTTTTTTTTAATTTTTTTTTTTTTTTTTCAGAGGATAATATTAGAGTTACTGCCATTATTTCTGTAAGGGATCCTGGAACTGCTTGGCTGACCTTGTACGGCCTCATGATTTGGAACTAGCGAGGTGATTCAGAAATACTTGTTGTGACTCAACCTTCCATTTGCTATAATTCTGAGAAACTTGCCGTGGTCAGAGGAGAAATTCTCTTGACCTGTGTACAGTTTCCTGGTTGAAAACCTGAGATTCTACCCTATTTTCTAGCTCATCTTGCTCTAATAGCAGGAAGGACCCTTTCATGGAGTCTTAGCAGTTTCTTTTCCAACTGGTTTCTTTTTGTGTTTTTACTCAGTGGTCTTGCTTCTGACTTTCACTCAACTACAGTAAGTCTGACACTCTTATTCACAGCTGATGACTGATTCATCATGCCTTCCTCAGTCAGTTTGGACTTCTTGTTATGCGTAGTTACAAAGTTCAGTTGCATAGTTTCTTTAAAAAAAGTCAAACTAAATGTTAAAACTGTTGCCAAATCAGAGTGGTAGCTGTTCTCATGAGTTTGCCTGGGTTTAGGTGAGCGTGAAAGTTAAGACAATACCAAATCTCTGTTACAAATAGTTACACATAGTCAATTAATTACCCATTAGGGTTGCGTCTCCTTCTGAGAATAGGATCAAGATGAAGATCACTAAGAAGTGGTGTTTGTCAGAGGAATAAATCAACAATTTCTATCAAACAATTGTCCAACAATGCTCTACATAGAATAGAAAATAGTGTAGCAAATTGCTAGAACAAGTCAAGGAATGCACGTATCAACTTCAAGCAATTTTTCGTCCAGAGGAATAAGAGGTGACATGCTTGGTATTTGTTGACTTCTTTGCACAACAGGTGCAAATGAGACACCTGTAGTGTCCTGATAATTTCTTTTAGGATTTACATAATTGTTCTGTAGATGTCAGAAAGCAAGAAAGTTTGAGTGTTTTAGACACATAGATTGGTGCTGGTAATGTACTTTTAATATAAGAACACTGTGCTCAGGCTTTACACACCATACGTCTCACACAGCATTAAGGGGAAATATTTTAAAGGTCTGTGCATGTATGATGTGGTCCACCTTTCCTGGGAGAAAGGGCTAAAGATGTTACCTTTGCTTTTGTTGTCACTTTCCAGCTCCTAAGAAATTAATCTCTAGCACCACTTACTTCTTCCAGTTCTTCATAATACCTTTTTGTTTAAAAAGTAATGAAGATCTAGTCTGCTAAGTTTCTTTGGTAAAGAGTTTTCTGACTTGGTAGCTGACCGTGCTGCAGGTTCTGAGAGGAGCAAAGAGCAGAATGATTTTTTTTTTGCTTAAGAACCTTACAAGTGAGTGTGCATGTTCCAGATTTTCCCATAGAGGGGAAGTGTGATGTATAAGACACACTTCTGTATCTATGGCTAGGATTAGGGCATGAAAAAGTTCTGTAATAAGATCTGTTGCACAGTGAATCAAGAGATTTTTAATTTTAAGTGTCAAAGTTGGATGGAATGAAGGCAAAACCAAACAGAAGATTAAAGATCTTTTCATGCTATACCAAAGTGTTGTGCAGTTTGTCTGAAATTGTACTTCACTGTAGGAAAAACTCTGTCCCTCTTAGAAACTTTATTTATTTAGCAGTAGCCAAGCCAGAAAATCATGCTTACAGAAATCTCATATATCCTTCTTAAAAAACCCAGCCTTCTCTGTCAAAGATAAATTTTGCATTTCCATGTGAATATTATAAATTTCCCATTGAAAGTTAATCTTACCAGAAATGTCGAAATATAAGGGCAGGTAAGAGATCACAGGATTGAAAGACAAACATCCTACTTGGAGGCTACTGCTGAAGATTATTTCCGTGGTCCTAAAAGGTATTAGTTTTGTTGCCTTCTTGTGTTGGGCAAGTATTCCGCTTCATCAGGAAATGCAATAATTCAGTGTTGAATTTGACAGCACATTTTTGAAAATTTATTTTTAAGTGTGCCATTCTGCTTGTCCAGCTATACTGAAAGTTTATATATGCCTTCCTTCATCCCCTTTTCCCCAATAATCTCAAAGTTTGTGGTCAACTGTGCCATAACTATGTGTCAGTAATAGATTTTTTAGTTCATTAGCACTGCTGAAGCAATATTATTTTTGCCAAACTGGGAAGTCGAAGCCATTTACACTTCAGGTGAGAAGAAACATCATTTGACACCAGACGGACTATTTCAGTTTGCTTTTGATTGTTACTTTAGCTTTCTAACTTTAAATAAATTTTTGGACATGTTAAATAAAAACAGAGAAAACTTCAATTAAGAAAATGTCAAGATAAAACTTTTTCATTTTTGAAAAAGGTATTGTATTACGTTCTCCCAGTCTAAGACTAACAGTGACGTTAAATTGTGAACTGTCCTGAATTAGTGAATCTACTGGAGGGTATTTTTGGGAGGGGAGAGGGGATCATTCTTACTCTTTTTCTTTGCTATAAACTAAATAAAGCCTTTTAAGTTTCCAAGGTGTCATGGTTTAGTCCCTGTCAGCAACCAAGCAGCACACAGCCATTCGCTCACCCTCCCCTGCTGGTGGGATGGGGAGAAAATTGGAAGGGCAAAAGTAAGAAAACTCGCGGGTTGAGATAAAAGCAGTTTAATAATTGAAATATTGTAATAATAATAATAATATTAATAATATTAATAATAATGAAAATGAGAATACTGAGAGAGAGAAACAAAACCCAAGGAAAAAAAACAAGTGATGCAAGCGCTCACCACCCGCCGACCGACGCCCAGCCAGTCCCCGAGCAGCGATCGCTGCCCCCCGGCCAATTCCTCCCAGTTTATATACTGAGCATGACGTCATATGATATAGACTACCCCTTTGGTCAGTTTGCATCAACTGTCTTGGCTGTGCCCCCTCCCAACTTCTTGTGCACCTGGCAGAGCATGGGAAGCTGAAAAAGTCCTTGACTAGCGTAAGCGCTACTTTGCCACAACTAAAACATCAGTGTGTTGTCAGCATTCTTCTCATGCTAAACCCAAAACACAGCACTATGCCAGCTACTAGGAAGAAAATGAATTCTATCCCAGCCAAAACAGGACACAAAGGATAGCACTGTTCCTTCCTATTTTACAGAGGGAGGAGAGAATCAGAGAAACTAGCTATTTATCAGCCTCAAATATTGATTTGAAATTAAGCTAAACTAATTTTCAACTTCTACCTTTCACAAATGATTGGGTTCTACAGTGAAAATACATATATGAAAGACCTCGACATATCCTCTGAGAGGACTACATGAACTATCTCAAAAGGCTGCATTGTGTTTATGTGGCAAAATACAAGAATGCTTAGGACATTTTACTCTCAGCATTGTTTTTCTGAGTGATAGATAGCAGCCTTCTGTCTCAGGCTACTTCCTTCTTAGTTTTCCAACAAGATTAGGCTTGGTCTTGATTTTTAGTTCTGTCTGAGTAGAATACAGTTGAGATTGTTCTGGTCCTGAGATGTTTGGTCTGAGATTTTTTGAGAAAGAGTGTAGCGTTTAGTAAGTGGTTAGAAATAGTTCAGTGCTGACATTGTTAAAATCATTTGGAGCAGACCATTCTACTTATGTAATTCACCTTTTGTCATTTCAGCATGCTCAAATTTGTACTTTTATGGAAGAGGTTCATGTTTGTGGTTAGTGCTCACTGCTATGAGCAAACGCATCCTTTCCTAGGTTTCTCCTAAGGGTTTACCTTTAAGATTTGGGCTTTCTTTTCTTTTTTCATTTTCATAGGAAAAGCCAAGGCTCACATCAGGTATATTGAGGAGAGAGATTTATTTCTGAAATACAGAAGGTCATTAGATACTCTTTAATGCTTTGTCTAAGCTTGAAGATCAGCAAGTGAAGATCCTGGCCTACAGCAAATTTGGGAAACTTGGAGTGTCTTGCTAGCTCATTTTATAAGAAAGTCCTCCGTCAGTAGCTTTTCTGTGTTCAGCTATTTGTGCTAAGTGTTCATCCAGGTTTTGACACTAATGTATATGTTAACTGTTTCTTTTCTGAGATCAGGAAAAGCTCTCATAGTAAATTATGGCATATGACTAAGTGATTCATTAAAAGAAATAGAAAACAAAGCCTATAAGAAGGTGCCTTCTGCTTGTGAAAGAAGTCAGCAACAGTAGATAAAAAATCAAATCAGTAATGGGCGCAAACAAATGGCGTGAATTGCAAATTCAGTTCAGTAACTATAGATGAAATTTTTAGAATTTACTGTCGATGAAAACCTGATTTTAAAAAATGGTTTCTGTTGAAATTTAATTTGTTTTCTGACACCCATTATATTGTGAGAGTCTTTTTAAACTTCTGTTCTAAAATAGTGTGGCTTTTACAGTGTCAAAGAGTAGTGGAAGTATGTGTGATTTAATATGGGCTAAAAGACTGCATTGTATTGCTGTGTTTGGGGAGCATGTTTTTTCTGTAGTTGCAAAACAAATAATGGAAGTTGGCCAGCCAGCTTAATTTCATGCTTTAATTTTAGAGCACAGCCTTATTCACTGGATTTTACATTCAGAATTTTCTTATCTATATTCTTCAGAATAAGGGCTAAACTGAAGCCACTGTGTAATAACCGTTGAAAGCTTCCATGATTTAACCAATCCTGGAGATCATGTTTTATGATAAACAAAGTGTTGTTCTAGAACAGAATCAACAGAACACAGTCTTTCAACCCATTTAATTTTATTCTTTACGAATTACGGATTGATGGTTTTGTTTGCTACAAAAATATGAGCTTGTATGTATTTGCCACAGTTTGAGCGTTTTTTTTTCCTAATTTTTCTGAGTTCCGTGCAGGCTGTTATTTTTAAAAAATTATGAACAAAACATGTTTAAAGTCAGTTCCATGAATACCCATTGTGTTTTACAAATGATGATACTCAGTGCTTCAGAGTCGTTCTTCACATTCTTTTTTCATTGTATCACGTGGTCATCAAACTGGTGTTTTCCTTGCTGGTTTGCTTATGTTACCATCAGAATGCAGACAAAATGCAGTATTACTTCAGGTTTAGTTATTTCAAGTTTTCTGTCCTTGTCATTACGGTATGAGTTTGGCTTTTGGGGAGTAAGGATGATACTTTACTGTTTTGGCCTTTAATGCTAATATAATCAAAGCAAGATTAAAAGAAACTCTTAAATCAAGAGACCATATTTCCTTTGGTTCTATTATTTATGATTGTTAGAGTGAACCTGTGTTCTTCGCAGCCTAGTTTATTTCCAAGGCATTGATATTTACTACAGATTATTCCTGCTGCAATGTTACGGATTTAGCAAATAATGAAATCAGGAAAATGCCCAAATGTATTAAAATTTATCTGTCGTCATAAAGATATGCTGAGATCCATTACCAATTTTATTACTATTTCAATATTTTCAGTATAAATTATTATAATTATTAATAACTATTATGAGTCTAATATTAATATTTTAGAAGATATCGATAAAACAGAGTTTTACAAAGTTGAATGAGCAGCCTTTTGGATTTTACAGGTAATGATATTGCTTCATGCTCTCTATATTCAATGTGCCCTTTTTTAATTTAGAAATATTTTGCAATTTCATCTTTAATTCTTATAAAAGGACTTCTTAGATTTTTTTATATTTGTGCCAGTTTAGATTAAAGAATGAAATAATTACATATACACATTATAGTTTTATGACAGCATTTTTAGGATAATTGTTAAATATAATGTAAGTAAGCATAGACATTTACACATCATTTCCATTTCTTGTATATCCTGTCTGCTGTCATGTCACAGTCTGCTGACAAAAATTCAACAGACCATTTAGGTTCTTTGGAACGAGAACACAGTAGAAGCACTCTGAAGAATGCTCCAGAAAAAACTGCTAACAAAACCAGGTGCAACGGGTAACAGGCAATATTTACCAGATTCAGTCCACTGCAATTTTCCTTGTTTGAAAGACATGTAATATATCTTTTAAATTTAGCTTTATGTCTGCCTTTTTCATCATGTCAGGCTTGGGCAGTGAATATTGTAAACTACAGATAATTTCTCTGAGACAGAGTGAGCTCTGCCAGCAGGGCAATCTGCATCCTGGTCTGTCATTCACACTTCAGGTAAGTTGAATAATAAAATGGTGATTTTGCTGTGACTAAGCAATCTGAAAGGTTTTGACCCTGAAACAAATGCCTTTTCTGTAGTTGTTTTTTAATTTTATGCTGATGATTTAAGGATGTATAAGTAAATACAGCTACGTATCTGTATAAATATATCTAAGTAAATATGTGTAAAAATACAGCCTCACCACATACGTACTCTAGGAATCAACAAA
>VYZW01055647.1:1742-15972 GCA_013401315.1 Balaeniceps rex
TTGCAACTTTCAAAGGAGTGATCTCCAGGAATAAGAATTGTTAAGGTGCCCAACTAAAAAAGTTACACTGATGTTTATTTCTCTGCAGTTTATTCACTTTCTATTGTTGAAAAGCAATCTACTATTTAATTGTGGATATCTAAGTAAGGGTTCTGTCCCAGCTGTAACAGACCTTTACCTTGCTTACTTGTCTTTTTCAACTTCTTAGCTTTATAAAACAAAACTCAGTGATAAAATACTACCGAATATTACTTTTTAAACAGCTGCTTTCAGCAAATCAAGCCATTTCCAAGGCTTACAGAAATTAGTAAATTTTACTGGCTTATTTTATTTGTGAAATAGAATATACAAAGCAAAGCATCAGAAACTATGATCTTAATTGCACAAGTTTTAATACAACACAACAAAGCCTGCTTAGGTGATATAAGAGCAATTGAGAACAACAAGTAATGATATTTCCAAAATACATTCATCCTCCAAATGGATGTTACATTACACATAAGAGAATTATATACATAATTTCAGACTGCATTAACAATACTAATTCAAGAACCTTCTTTTAAAATTAATTATGCAAAAGAACTTTGAACTAACCATGAAAAATTAATTTTCTTTGTATATTAAAAATAAAAAAGTCTTCATGTTGAAGGTGAATGTCATCTCATTATTCCTTCTGAAATTTGCTACTATTTTTACTGGCTAGATACCAACAGGCTTTATTTCAGTTTAAGTTTAAAATAAATATTTTAAGCTTCTTGTTAACACACACAGAGGCAGCATTTGAACCTACCACTAGACAAGATTATCTAACTCCTACTTTAATCATGTATGGAATTTCACCCATTTCAAACAACAAAATCTAAGACACATGGATCAATAACACTTGCTCTATTTGCTAATTTCACTTTCCTAGTTTAATGCACTAGCAAGCTATTAGCTTCATTTGATTCACTCCCTTGATTTTGTAGAACATGCAAACCCAACAACTGTAGCCTCAACTAACAATAAGTATTTTCTTAAAGCTACCTTGGCACTATATGAATTAAAAAGGAGTTTATTAAAGGGTCAACGGTTATGCTTTTCTTTCCAGACAGTCACTGAAACCAAGCTTTTTTAGTACAGGCAAAAGCTGCACACAAAGTGTATATACTTCTCTATCCTGAACTACAATAAATTCCAAATCAAGTTGCAGGATTTCCATGGAAAGGTTAAGTTGCTGTTTAAAGCTATTATGTAAGCACATGGTAAATGGCTTCAATGAAACAGTCACGAGTACAAATTAACGCCAACTACATTTCATTTTACCCCTCTGTGGTAGATACTCCTCCATTGAAACCCACAATGATTCATCTTTCATGACACTAATGAGGGCTGAAGAGTAGCTGAGATGTAGATTTAAACTACTAAAATTATGATTTTAATCAATCATGGTTGTACATTTATTTTAAGAAATTCTTAGTCTCTACAACTGGTAACCATAAAACTGGTCTTTCCTACAACTACAGCAACTTCCATAAGCTGATGAGGTGTATTACCTATGTACATTTAAGAAATAACATTGAATAACAAATCTTACACCTCTTTACATTTCACTTTAGCAAGTGAAAAGCAACAGTTATTTCTAGTTCATTGATATTCTATTTACATAATTTATTCCAATTTCTAACCCAACAGAATAGTACATCATTTATGGAAGCATATTTTGCTGTATTAAAGTTGGATTAGACTAATTAGTTACACAAATTGATTATTTTTCAGCATAACTTTCCAGGTTTTAGAACAACAAAAATCTCATGGTCTTACAGAACTGGAGGAATGCAACATTTCCCACCTAACTATTACAGACTAGCCACTGAAGATGTTCAGATTCTCAAGACAGTAGCACAGAGAGAAAATCTCCACAAACCAGTTCTAGATGCACTGCAAATTATTTCACTGTCTCTGTGGCTTGACTCTGGTTAGAGTTTTGGCAAATACTTTACTTTCTTATTTGCAACTGAAGGTGTTTTAGTAGGCTATAGTATATTTAGACCTAAACATATTTGTTTACTCTGTATAAACATCTGAAGAATTTAGGTTAGTGATCAAAATTAAAACCAATTTTAATTTTTGTTAATCCACTGTGCCCAAATATTATTTCAGCCATAAATTCCGTTTATGAAATAATGTTTTTGTAAACCTTAAAACAGCTTGAGTAAAATTTTTAGACCTTAATTAAGATAACTTTAGCGTTTACAAATAAAGCAAATATGCATTTCTAACCTGGTGCTCAGCAAGAGGTGATCGTAAAACAAATTCAGCAGCAGCTCCCACTTTTTGACTATAGATGATGCCAGTAGGTCTCTTTCCTATAGAAATAGAAAGCAGGGGAAGGGCAGAAAACCAGTAAAATTTAGGAACAGTAGCACATGTAAAAAGAAATGTTACACTGATGACCTACAAAAGGACAAAGTACCATTGAAGAATAAACCAAATAATTTTTTTTTTTCTTCTGCAACACTGGAAGAAGTTTCCAAGTTTCTCAAAATTACCTTGAGGAGTAAGGTATTTTAATAACCCATTTAAGCAACTTAAAGCTAATCAATAATTTTAAATGATGTTAGAAACTGAAACTATGGTCCTTTATTACTATTTTAGAAGATTTTGCCGTAGCTAAGATGACCTATGCACAAAGGTAAAGAGCAGTCTGCAGGTATGGACAGTTTTATCATTCATTTCTGCAAGGGCAGCTGGTGTAACTGGGAAAGTCAGGGAGGCCTTTAGGTTTGCCTGAATTCAGGTTGAGAAAGGCTGCTTCACATTCTGTTTAGGAGATAAAAGTCACATTATCCTCCTCCCAGAGAACACTGCCCACTAATTGCATCCACTCAGTCATTTGTAGTGCAGTGTTTTAAAACAGATCTGCGGCCGTGATTTGATAGACTTTTTTTTCAATGTCAATGTTAACATAAGGAGCTGTGGGAAAGCTGCTGCTGCTGCTTACCAACTTGATGCTGCCTTCTCAGTACTGCCAGGACAGCCATTTGTGCAGCCTTGCAGTAAACCGATAGGCTAACAAAAACGTTGGTTTTAACCCTGTTCACTTCTGTGAGAGGATTCACACTGCATCCCAGAAACAGTTGTCTTGCATAAAAGGAAAAGAGGTCTTGGAAGAGCTGATTGCTTCTAGCGCTAATCCAGACTCCAGAAGACATTTATGTCAAATCATTCTTTAAGCTAAAGCTGCCCAAAGAATGTCTCTGGGTTTTGGTGGGGGTTTTTTGTTGGGTTTTTTTGTTTGTTTGTTTTTGGATTTTGTTGTTGTTGTTTGGTTGTTGTTGGGTTTTTTTTTTTAAGTAACTGAGGTAATTTAACAGAGACTGTTCTGAACCTTATCTCAAAGAAGTACAAGAGCAAAGAAGTGTTAATCTTACTGGAAAGTTAGAGGAGAAAGAACAATGGTCAGAGTTTCTCAGTGCTGACAGGCTGGGGTGGAATTCCACTAATAAGTCAAAAGAAAAGTTGCGACATTTCTGCCAGCTTTGCACAAGGAAATGATCCAGGAGAGATCAGATGAGACAGGACCACAACAGCCAGCAGTTACATTAGCACAGGCTGCAACAGAACTGCAACCAGTTCACAAGCAGGCTTCAGAGTTACAACCCAATTCACGTTTAACCAGCTGGCCACCCAGTGGTCTTGCATTCCCTTACCATTTCCTACAAGGATATTAGAGAAACACATCTCTGTGAGCTTGGTCGGTTCCCTGGGGGAGGCACACACACACCTATACACACCTATAGCTGAGAATTTTTCCCCTCTCTACTGCAAAGTGCAAAAGGCTGGTTTTGATTACACACTTAGCTGTTGTTTTTTCCCCTATATATACACACATACATATAAAAAACACAGGAAAAGTAAACAAAGAGTTCACAGTAAATCTCACCTCCTTTCTTTCCGAAGTCAGCAAAAGGTATTTTGATAATATTTCCTTCCGTCTGCAAGGAAGAGTTAACAGTTTCTGTTTAAAGTGAAGCTTTAAGGAAGCAAGTACACGTATCAAATAGTTCCATACCAGAAAATTGCAGAAGGCCAGTTACAATCATAATAAACTTGCATTTTGGTGCACTGCAGGATTTGGATGGCATGCACTCATCGTTGATATCAACGTGGTCACTGATAGCTTAAAAAAAAAAAGTAGCTTCTCTGCTTGTGTATGTCCGTGATTGAAAGACCTCAGCTAAAAAACATTGGACATAGGATGGTAATTAAAAAACCCAAACCTCCGTTATTGCAATTTTCTTTTAACTGTCCTGGCCTCAAAAGTGAAAAGTTTGTGGTTATTAATAATGCAGCAGAAGTATACATAGAACATCTCAAAACTGATCTGAAAACAGATTTTTTTTTAAAAACCCATGTCTAATATTTGTTCTTAATACTACTGTTAGGTAAATGTAATAATTGTCAAGAGTTGTCCATTTGGAGAGCTCTGGTTCACCATTCAGTTGTAGCTTACTACTTTCAAGTCACTGAAATGTTGACTTAAATGCTGACTTTGAATAATGAAAACGTTTTTCCTTAGGTAACATAGGGATGAAATTATATAAATGCATTATGCACAAATGTATATATACATATAGGTATAAACCAATAGCTACTGTGCTTATACTTGGCATGTTTCAACAAGTATTTTGAAATCGACTTGAAACAGTCTTAAATTACTGTATCTCTTTGCATGAGACACACAAGTTCCACACTACAGTGCACTATTTTTATCTAGCATTAACACTCCATGATTCGATCCCTCAAGGAAAGAGGGTTTTCCTGTGTTTACAACTTTTGAGTTAGTCCAAAAAAAAAAAAACCATTTAGCTTCAACATACATGGAAGAGAAAACACTGGCTACTAAACTGCCCTATTAGTGGAGAGAGTATCAGGCTAGACTCATGTGACAGCAATTTATTCCACACTTTGCAATTTGTACACTGAGTAACTTCATGCAAATCATTTCATCTTTGGTAACTCAGTTTCTCCACCTGAGACTACATAATAAGCTTTGCATAAGCACTTCCAGATCTCCTGTTGATAAGTTCCACGTAGCAGATAGATTAACAATTTTATTAACAGCAACTAAAAAAGTGGTTTAAGGTTTTTGCTGCAACTTGAACAATTTCAACTTCACTAGGGATGATAAATGGCTACAAAGGTAAATTAGTCAAGGAACTGCATCTTGCAGAAAAACAACATTTCACTGAGAAAAGAACAAAAACCTCACTGCAGGTAAAGTCACCAAATACTGAAAGAAACCTGAACCAGAACAGAGACTTCACATGTGACAATGGGGGAGGGGAAGTCCATCTTCCTATATATTTTGTATGAAAAGAGAAAAAAACCACATTACTATCAATTCCCAGTAATTTGTTCATTAAAGCTAAAGATTAACCATGCCATGAATGAATGCAGTCTCAGTAGTGCAAGTCCAGAGCTACATGACTATTTTGCTTCTATAATGTGCTCAGCTCTGTAAACCCGATGTTTCAGGACCTCAAGAGACTTGAGCTGGACTAGAAGGTAGGCAGGTTAGCTTCTCAGACTCTGCCTTCCGATTTCCAGAAGCACAGCAAACCTAATGCTACTATATTCATTGCTGAGCTGGAGTTACTGAAGTAACCCAGACCCAAGCAGACTACTGTAAAGCTACTTAAGTACATCCACACCAAACTTACAGGTCAGGGAAGATTCACTAACAAATCACACCATCACAGAAACCCACAAAATTAATTTTAATTTTATGTTATATATATGAAGTAATGAGCTTCCCTGAAATCCGCAGAAGGGGGGAAGGTAGACACAACTGTTGTGGAACCATCCCCCGCCACCAACTCCAGCAAGTACTCATCACACCAGTTTTCTATTATTCAAGGTATCCTAACTACCTGTCCTTTCCCATCATCCTGGATGTTAGGAGATAACTGTAGCTACTATTAGCGTATACACTCCATAATGCCTGTCAAGACTGAATCACTTCCAAGATAGTTTACAAACTAATTTATATTTGGTATTATTTAATGTTAATTTTATTAATTTTGGTATTAATTTAATGTTAATTAAGTATGCTTTAACTTCGCATTTTCTTAACTATAGATACCAAATGAATATCCCTGCTGTGGCATGTTATACCAGCTGATGGAACACAAATTTCCCGTTAAGCTACAGGCAAAACCTAGTTGCTCAAAGTCACACTAAGTGATTCAGAAGCAATTCATTTGCAAGCGAATTTCTGGATTTCTTCACAAATACAGATCTTTTCCTTGTTTCCATAACACAAGCTCACAAACGGTACTCTTCTCAACAGAATCTTCTTCCAAGTGTACTCCCTATACCTGAGGCATACAGTACACCCTGGACTCACAGGGGGAGAAAAGTTTAAGATTACTACAAACCTGTCAGACTTTGCAGCTTGCCTAGTACCTTTTCAGCTATATACAGCTTTCAAATACATTTGCATAAAACTTCTTGAAAAAAGTCAATCTCAATCCTTGTTTTTCTGGTTTTCTACAGTGCACCGGAAACGAGTACAACTTTAAGAGACGACATCAGCACACATTCATACCTGTCAACTGTTTACAAGTATCCTGCTATATCATATAAATTTCTTCTGAAAACAATACTTAAGTCTGCTGCACAATAGAAACGGCACTGTCAGTTTTTATTAACGCTCCTTTTCTACTTAAATTCCGCTTCATCTTTCCCGACACGGATTAAAGATTTCTTCTCCTTCGCGTACGCCAGCCAGTGCTCTGCCCTCACTTCCCGCTCCCTCGGCGCCTGGAGCCGCACGCTGCTGGGGCCCGCTCCCGAAGCAGCAGCGTTCCGGCCCGCGGAGTCCCCTGATGGGGAACAGGCGGCTGTTGCCCGCAGGATAAACTCGCGTCCGGAGGCACCACCTGCCGCGCTCGGCGCCCCCAGACACCAGCCAACGACCACAACCCCGGCGCCGCCGGAGGGAAACACGACGGCCGCTCTCGGCCGGCAAGGAGGCAGGGCCGCCCCGGGCCCGTGAGGCGCCGAAGCCCAGGTGGCCCGCTCCAGCGGCAGGGCCCCCCCTGCGCCGCTCCCCAGGGCCCGGCCGCCTCCTGCCGCCTCGCTCTGTTTGCGGCCACGCCGCCCCGGCACCGCCGCTGCCCGAAAGCGCCCGAACTTTTTTCGGGCGCAGCCAGCACAAATGCGGGCAGGCACCGCCAGCCCCACAGGGCTGCTCCCCGTCCGGGCCAGCGCCCCACAGGGACAAAATCGTCCCCCAGAGCTACCAGATCTGCCCCGTCCCCCCTGCCGGGGAGGGGACGGCGCCGCTCCCGTTCCCACCACCCGCCTCCCGGCCCGGCGCTCGGGCCCACTCCCCGCGGGCCCCACTCCCTCCTCCACGCAGAGCCCGCCCCACGCCGCAGCGAGGCCCCCACAGGCCACCCCGGGCCCCCGGGGATCCCTGCGACGAGGGCGCCCGTCGCGCCGGGCCCTCACCTCCGCGCCGACCCCTCCCCGGCCGCGCCGCCTCGGCCCGGGCCGCCGTGAATCAGCCGGATTTCATTCAAACCCGGTCCGCCCAGGCCTCAGCAAGGACTTCCCGGTTCAAAGGGCACGCGGCGGGGGCTTCCGGTCCCGCAGCCCGGGAAGGGAGGGGGGTGGGAGCCATGGCAACGCGGCCCGCCTGGCAACAGCGCGTGCCGCCGCTGGGCCCGCGCTGGGCGCTGGCGCCCGGGAGCAGCTGCGGCAGTTAAACCGTCCTCTGCCCTGGCCGCGGGCGGCCGCTGCAGTCGCCGGCCTTCCTCTGGGAGGCAGAGCAAGAAAGGAGGCCTCTCCTAGGTGTCATGGGGGAGCGTAGGCCGCAGCTAGCCGCGGCGGTGCCCGGCACTCCCGTGCAGGCCAGCCCCAGGGGCAGCGAGACTAGCGGGCGAGTTGTGGCCGGCCTGGGCCTGAGGCCACTAGGAGCCTGGCGGCAGTAGTGAGGAGGGGCCTGAGAAGCCCCTGAGGCGGCGGGATGCTATGATCGCACCCGAGTTATACATTGTGCTTGCTGGATTGTGTGCTACCGAATCCATAGCTGACACAGTTACTTCGAGCTTTTGGGAGCAGAGACCTTCAGAGGGACGTGGTCTCTAAGTGACACTGAGTGGAAAGTGGCACGTGCTGAACTGAAGCGCTGAAACTGCTCTGGGTTGTGCTGTGGGTTAACGTTGTCCATAGCTCAGGATGAAATTGCAGCCAGATTGCACCCGCACTCAAATAACTAGACAATAGGATGGCAGAAGAACCAATGAATGTGTCATCAAATCGATAAAAGAATGATTACTGTAATAGGAACAGTACCACATGTACTCCTCCCAAAACCAGTATTACAGAAAATAAGAGGATTTAGAGAAGAGTAATAAGAATGCTCATATGTATGAAAACAGTATAAGCAGAAATGGAAAAGAGTGAGAATTTTTGCCATACAAAGAAGACAAATAGGAGATAATCAGATAAAAGCGTGCATGCTGATGGATGATGCAGAGAAGCAAACTGAAATTTCTCCTATCCTTAGGTTAACACAGGAGCAAAAACTTTTGTAAATTAAAAGAGGAAAATACATGGCCGAGGAAATACTATTTCAGACAATATGTGAACATGTTGTGGAACTCAGTGCCTCAGGAACTTATTATGGCAAAAACAATACAATTTTTTAGAAGTTCGTTTATATCTAGTTACTGAAATATTACAAATCTTTTAGAAAGTATTGGACAACTTAAGAACCTATAAAAGCAATTTATTAGGACTGTGTATAAAGTTTCCACCATGAATGACCAAGGAGAGCATTATGGCTTGTTTTTGAAAGCTCCTTTAAGGACTGAGAATGTAATATTAGAAGATGGTCAGCATTTTCTGCTCACAGACAACTACATGGAAGCAGGTGAAAAGGTACTATGTTATAAATTATACTGAAATAACCTCAGACAGATATAGTCACCCCTTCCATGACACTTCAGCAGGCTCGGAAGCCTTAGGTTTTTATACCATGATGTGTAAAATGAATCAAAAGAAAGAGAAAGTGAGTTAGCATGATACCTGCTATTCTGCTTTTTAAGAGGGGCAATCTTTTTGAAAAACAGTATTCCTGTAATTGTCTCTTCCATCCGTTTTCAGATCTTTACCAGGCTGAGGGAATCACAAGAGTTAAAATTTCCAAAAGATTCTTAAAAGGTAAAGGCTTAAAATCTAGTTTATATTGTGGCTCAGTCATTTCTTTTTCATGTCACTAATGCAAAACCTATTACTCCAGTTTATTGCTGCACCCACAGCCAAATTATTCAGAAAAAGAGTAAAGATGTGTGTCTGTCTGTGTGTGTATGTTTATCTATGAGTGTTTGTCTCATACAGAAGAAAACTTGCACCCTGCTTGAAACAGGCTGTTCTTTCCTGTTTTAACCTGGCAAAACTTAGCTCCTGCAGTCTTGAGACTGTATTTTGAGACTTTTGCATATTTTAATGTTCTCAAAAGTCATTAAAATAATTATGTGGTCAAAGGTTCGTTCTTTTTTTTTTTTTGAGATTGCATTAATGAGGTAAAGTATTAATTCAGTGAACTGAAATGCATTATGTATTTTCCTGATTTGTACCATGTTTTTGAGAACAATCCTTTTATTCCTCCATGTTCACTGGAATTCTGACACCTTAATGAGAAATATGCATTATATTTCGATTCTCACTCTGCAGTCGTGTATCTTTAAGGAACTCTGCACTTCTGAAAAAAGAAAGAAACAAAAACATTTATGAAAAGTGAGCACTCCTCTGGGTTAGTGTGTATAATAAGGAAAAGCAACACAGATAGATCTTTGTAATTTACCTGTATCCACTGACTTAAATGAGCTGTGTCATTTCAAACCATGTGACGATTTGGCCCTTCTCCTTTGAAATGCAAAGTGAAACAGACTTTCATTGTTATTCCTAATTACATTTCAAGTCATAGTATTGACTTTTTTAATATATACATTTATTGAAATTTTATAAATAAATATAGATACAGAAGAAGAAAAAAGGAGAAAATAGGACAAATATTTACATTAGAAAGTATAGTGAATTAATTGGATATATAGAGGCAGTATCATAGTTGGTACTTATGACAGATGGTATTTTATATTTTGATATAAAAAAGATATATTCTTAATCGTATATGTCAAAGAAAAGAGACCATATGTTGTTAAACACTTCCAAATTGTCATTTAATCTGAAGGGCACTCTCTTGCATGCTACTGAATCCCTCATTGTTTTAGTCTAACCAGCGCTAATCCATGGAAGATTTTTATTTATTGTTTTGCTGTAATGCAGTGCTGAATGAAAATGTTCAAGATTTGTTCCCTTTTTTATTACTTGGATGGCTGGCATAAGTGATAAAACTTCTTTTGACTGGACCCTTACATTCTTTCACTTTTCCCCATGCTAACCTATCCTTGCTCGTAGTAAAGTGATCAGGAGGGATCAGACTTGCTAAGAGATCACACAATTTTTTCCTAACTCCTGGCTTATCTGGTATATGATTTTCCCCTCAAGTCTGTTTGTGATAGGGTTAAGGCAGCAATATTCCTGCAGCTCTGTAATTAATGAGTTCAATTTTACAGAACTGTGTGACAAAATTGAAGAGTTGTATGTAGAGCATGAGGAATACGCTGAGAGATTGGCCACAATTTTCTTGCAGACCATATATATAGACAAACAGAATGCTGTTTGTGCTAGGACGGGAGGAAGTCTCCAGGACTTCGTTATAATATTGAAAAAAAACCCAAAAAAATAACAGAAGATACAATTTTAGAAAGCCTGGGATTAGAATACATGATGCACTGTGGATTGGACAAAAAGTTGTGTGGACAGTTATATTTTCTATGTTTAAGTATGTAGAACAGCATAGGGAATTAATATATGTTGGGGAGTACAAGAGCTGACGTCATCCTTGTGAGTGGATAATAGAGTCAGAAGCAGCACACTATTGATTTTTTTTCCTTTTTGCTTAGAACTATGTTTGGTAGTCAAAGACTGAAAAAGTAATAGAGGAATAGTAGTTTCTTAAACTGCAGCCTTTTACCCTGGGAATGGACTGGAGCTCTGTCTTGGCAAACCTGTAGATGGGAAAATGGTTTCTTCTGTCATACTTGGCAAGCACTCAAAATGGTTAGAAGTGCTTACGATGACCTCTGTGACATCCCCAACAGCTTGTAAAATGCCTGATCAACTCTTTGCTGCATACAGACTAATAACAGGTCTTGTCACAGACAATGAATAAAATTTTACAAGATTAGTTAAAGACAGTATATGAGTGAGATTACTTTTTTTAGTCTTCTCGACAATTCTACAATCAGCTGCAGAAGGCTGTTAGAGGTTTGAAGGAGGCTTCATTAATCATGAAGCATATGATTATTGAAAACCTGCAAACAAAACTATTTTCATCTCTTCCAGAACATAGACCTGCCCATTAAAGTATGACAAGTATAAACCCAGATTAATTTGGGTGAGAAGAATGGTAACAATGTACTTGGATATAATCCATCCCAGTTTAGAAGGGAGAAAATATTAAGAAAGCAAACATTCCCTACAGTGAGCCATAATATGCCCCCCACCCCACCCCCCGGTTGGAGCCAAAAGATCTTGTTTATATTGAAAGTTTCAGTATTCTCCAGCTAATACAAGTTTTATATACAGTCCTAAAGGAAACCGGACTTTTGTCTTTTTATGTCTATTTAAAGTGATGGCTGAGTTGTGAGAACTATCTACAAACCATCTGGAGAAGATAAGGCCAAGAAAAAATCAGTCTTGCTGGAAATGCTTGTGTTGGGGGTGTCTATGGAAAATTTTTATGAGGAAACAGAGAAGTGGGTTTGTGTCCCTGGCAATTGCAAAGGTGCTACTCTGTGAGAGACAGATTATTTAAATAACTGTGTAGAAGACTGTAAATTGAAGACTGTAAATTAAGAGAAAGGTGGTATGTAAAGTGGACATACTGTGGTTTTTTTCTGGATTACTGTGGGATGGAACGATGTTCCACCTAATTCTTATTTTTTTCTTTATTCAGTGGGAGTTTTTCCCCTTATTTGTGACACAATAAAAATAAATTTTACACTTCCTTTAGTACTTAAGATATTTCTGTTGTTGGACTGAAACATTCCTTTACAAAAGTGCTGTGTAGCTGGTATAATGCTTTTCACCAATGTCAGGTAGTGAGAGCCAAGAAAGAAAGACAATTTCAATCAATTCTGTGGCTATGTCTGTGTTAGGAAGTAGTACAGACTAGTAGGAACAAATCTGTAGGGCTAAACAGGCAACCACACTATATTTCTTCCACCATTTTTTACTTTGGATAGCTCTAACCGAGTCCCATAGAGTGAATGCCCATTTGCAGCCAAAGAGTATTAAGCATGTTCCTGGTCTGTAGTTTTTCATATGAAAGAATCCACTTCCAGTGCTTCCAGACAGCTTCGCGGGGCAAACCAAAGCACCCAAGTGTACCACAACAGAGGGTTTTGCTTTAAAGGCACACTTGGGATCCAAACTTAAAACATTCATGTAGATGCATGATATGTGTCATCATTTTTTTTTGTGACAAGAATTAACCCACAGTATGGAAATAAAACATGGCAGAAAGCTGGAGAAGAGTGAAATAAAATTGAAGAAGGTGAAGTCCTCCACATTGCTACACATGGCATGCCCAAAGCACTGGTTATATACAATATGTTCCATGGAGAGCCTGAGGGACCTGTAAACCGCTAGATAAAACCCATTCAGTGAATATTTTGATCCTCACAAGAATGTCACTTGGGAAAGGCACATTTTTTACAAGAAACCAGCTGCCAGATGAGACCATTGACCATTGTTAAGATCTTTAAAATAAAGCCAAGTAATGTGAATTGGAGCAGTTAACAGATGGATGAATTACTTGTGATATAAGTGATAACCAAGTCAAAGCAAGGTGAGAAAAGGACTTGACATTGCAAAGAACAGCGGATATTTGCAGGGCTAGTAAGGACTGCTTCCCAAATAAAAGTGTTAGCTAGTGGTGAAAGAACTGAAGTGTATCTAATTAAAAATGCATACCAAAGCATAAAGAGAGAATACAAGGGTAAACAAATGGCAGAGACCAGACTTGTTTTCAATAGATGTAAAATCAATCACAACATGGTGAAAAGGTCCCGCACAAGAGGTTCAGTGTCCTGTATAGAATGAAAGCAGCCATTTTGCAGAAAATAGATTGCTTTCAACTCGACTTGTAAAGATATGCTAAAGAAAAGCTATACACGCATATATTGCTGGAGGACATAATGATGGTGACAACAGTGCAAGTAATTATAATGACTTATTAAAGGGATGGTAGGGATGATACTATTCTATAAAAACAGTTTTTCTGCTCAGCCAGAACTTCTTCCTTTGAAATTGCCTCACAAGCAGGGATGCAATTTGCAGATTTTGGAAATTCTCTGATGTCACAAAAGTAAGCAAGAATTGCTACATAGCTTCATGCCACAGTACTCTCCATAAATGAATTAAATCTCTACAGATTACATTAATAATCACAGTGATATAGCAGAGAATAAGGTATTTGCAGTCTTGATGCTTCTACAGAACAAGGTTCTGTTCATCGTTTGTGATTTACGCTGTTACTTAGGAAGTGAAAGAACCTGTACTTTCTATTTAAATAGAAACTGGAGCTAAATACAAAATAATGTATCTAACTTACACATTAAATTTGTGACTTCCACATAGTCTTACACTTCAGAGTTATGCAAGGCTATTGATCAGATCATGTTGACTCTTCTCTTTAGGATGGTTTCAGTTCTTGCAGTCCACCAAGATACACCCCGTGGCATTTTTCACCTTCATTGCCCTGACTCTTTCTTCCATGTCCTCCTTAGTAGAATTCTCTGCTATGTTTATAAACATTAAAGCATGATGGATCCTTATTGTGTTTGGAAATTTTCTGAGATGATACAAATTATAGGCTGTCCCCATGTGCCGGAAGACCGGCCTGGCTGAACAGGGAGCTCTTGCTGAGACTCAGGAAAAAAAGGAGAGTGTACCACCTTTGGAAGAAGGGGCAGGCAACTCACGAAGAGTACAGGGACCTCGTTAGGTCATGCAGAGAGGAAACTAGAAAGGCAAAAGCCCAGCTAGAACTCAATCTGGCCACTGCTGTAAGAGATAATAAAAAATGTTTCTACAAATACATTAACAA
>VYZW01055647.1:31579-54987 GCA_013401315.1 Balaeniceps rex
TGTTTTTTAATATAAATTCATTCTTTAATACAGAGCAGAAAAAAATAAAATTGGGAAGATTGTATTTCTGAATGCCACAGCTGAGGGAATTGGCAGAGATCAGTTACTCTCTAATTCCAGTTTAAAATGCAACAAAGGTGAAAAAACTAATACTAAACTAATAAGAAGACAATTCCTAGAGCTGGTGTGCAATTGAATGATTGGTGAGAATAGGAACCATGTAGCCAAATCCCACCTGTACGCACTTTTGCCTTGTGCCNTGGATTGTCTTTCATATTTACTATGTAGATATTGCATATGGTTTAATGCAGTACATAGAAGAAAACTGCTTTGAAGTTATATCTCTTTACATAATTTCAAATTTTATATTCAAATTTAGAAGTAGTACTGAAAATATTCGCAGAGTATACAAATAGTATATAGTAAATAGTTTCATAATGTATAAACTGATTTTAACATCATAGCACCTGATAGAGGATTACTTTCAGAATTATTTAGCTGGAAAATTTCTTCCACAAGAGCTACTCTTTTAAAAGGCTTTTACTGACATTTCAAAGTAATGTGATGTATATTTGCATATAGTAAACAGTAAAATACTTTTAAAAATGCATTGCATTACATTTGCAATTAAATGTTTTTAAAATATTCTTTGAAGGGTCAGATTAAACCTTGTGTAGGTAAAACTCAGTTCAGCATCAAGTATAATCAACTGGTAGACTCACATGTGGTATGCCAAGTGGCTGAAAATACATTAGATGAAGTAAGTTATTATTACTATTACTGTTGCTGTAATTGATGTGCTTGTTAGTTTTTTTTTCTTGGAGGAGGAGTATGGAATGACTTGCCTTATGTTTGTTTTGAGGAAGTTCCTTCAGAATTAGATCTTATTTACAGTAAATCCAAGGCTGTGGTTCCACTGAAGCTGAAGCCAATCTAAATGTTGATTGCTGCAAACCCTACTTTTGGCCATATGTTACCACCGCTTTCCCTTGAGCTCTCTTTGCTGTGCTCTTCTCCAGCATTTTCACTGGCACCTGCATTCATCTGACTTTAAACTGGATCTCTTGTAGCTCAATGGCCTGCTACTAACCCAGAGAAGTATATTTTATAAGATTGGTTTTCTGTCTCTTTGGCTTCCCTATGGGGTCAGATCAATACCTATGCCAGGGAGGCATGCAGCCAGGTTCGGCAACAAAAAAGAAGCAGGATAATCTCTTTTGATAGGGGCTTGATTTTAGACCAGCCTAGCTGTATTGTCGAGCTGCACCCTGAATAGTATTCTGCCATGAAACAACTCACCTCTGTGGGAAGGCAGCAGGGGGACAGCGTCATCCAAACTACTGCTGATGCAAGGGAGTAGGCAGAAACACTTGACAGAAAGCACAGGAGCAGCTCTGATGTAGAGCAGTTCAAAGTGTCATGAAACTGCAGCTTTAACTAATGAAATTGGATAGTTGGCTGTGTGTGGCTTAGGGATTGTCAGAATATGTTAGCTTTTCGTTTAAAACAATGTCATGTTTATGTGTAAACAGAAATAGTGTAGTAATGGGTTAACTGTGTTGTTTTAGGATGGCACATTGGAACAGTTTGAAATTAGTCTTGTAACATTATTCAGTTATTAAATTATTGTACAATAATTGTTGTATCTTTATTATAATTAATATTTTGTAAATATTTAAGAATGGGAATCTGAACCTGATATCTTTCACATCCATGGAAGTTCTATTTCTTAGTGCAGGATTAGACATACTCTCAAATTCCCTAAAACTCACAAGTGATAGCATCTTACTACAAAATTGGTCACTCAGCTGTGTGTTATAGCAGTAGACCCCAGCAGATTTTAAACATTTATATCTTGTCTGCCATCAAGGCTTTCTTCTTACCTAAGAATGTCCTGTTATTGCATTAATTGTTCCAAGACAACCAGTACTTCTAAAGTGATACATGGAGCCTTTTTAAAATATAATAAATAAAGACTCATTTTCAAAGTATTTACAAAAAGAAACTCAGGAGCTTAAATTATGTCATATTAGATGTGCAGTATTGCATCATTTTCATTATCTTGAAGCATTGTATCTAAATAGTATTAATGAGGTTAATATCCATAAGAAGACAGATTTAGAATCTCATTGCTAAAACTGGTCAAATAATTCATAATGAATTATTCACCTTGTTTTTTTTCATGAACTCTTGGTGAACAGATTGTGATTTTCTCAGAAGGATTAATTATTCAGAGCTATTCACCAAAATCTTAATAATTCTTGGGCTCGTTTTCTTGGTGAGCAATATATTGTGAACATCTGACCAGCCCCAGTATTGCAGATCATACTGAAGTGTTTTTTTTCCTATTGTGACCTTTCCCAACCAGTTCAGGTCTCCCTGAGATGAAATGTTTATAAGGCTTTTTTTCTCATACTGTCTAGGGAACTGTCCCTTGAAACCTGACAGTAGCAGTCATAAAACTAATACAATATTGTCTCTGCCTTTCAGTTACTAAATATTGTATGCTGTATTATGCCTTTACCTAGTTTTCCATTTCTTACTCTTCAAGAGATGATTCATTGTCAGTTATGTATGGATGATGTGGGTTTCTATATTGAATTATACATTCAAAAGTTTTTTAGAATTATTGCTGAAAATGTTCTGTATAAGTCAATAATATTTTAAATTGCTTATCTAAACCAAGTGAATTAATTTTAATATGGTTTAATATTATCTAATTTGTGTACTATTCAGAACAAGACTTTTTTTTCTGTAGTAGTTTATATCCATAGGCACATTGCTTTCTCCAGCTCTCAAATATGGAAGTTATCGATTCCCACTGTGATCTCTTCACTTTTCTGTCTCCAGTGGAACGGCTACCGTTGCTGGAATAGCCATGGATTAGCCAGGGTTATTAAGGTTTTGCAAATATTATCTAGAAATGTTGGTTCAGTCCCAGCTTATACTACTTTGCTGTATAGTTCCTCCTTTCTTTCTCAAGAAAAAGCCAACTCTGAAGTTGACTCTCACTGAGGAGCAACTCTGTCTTCCAAGGAGGCAATATTCTAGAGAATCTTCTTGTGGCTCTTCTTTTCCAGAATTCTCCCTTCTTTTCAACTTTCATAAGCAATTTGGTCTACAATGTTCAGATCACGTCCTTCAAATGCAACAACATGGCATCACCTTTTAACGTTGGAAGACTCCATATCACTAAAATACTTAAATTCTGTAAGGAAAACAAAAGGAAGAAAAAAAAGCCTTTTGCATTGTTCTCATGAATCAAATGGAAATAACCAACATAGGTAGCCCACTGGCACTATGACTCTTTTATTACCATCACATTTAACTGACTTGTTTTCTTCTTCAACCTTTGCTGTTCATAGCTTCTCTTCAGTAATGTCAGGAGAATGTACTTGTAAAAGTACATCCAATTATCTTCTACCCCAATGTACTGCTGTAAAAGTTGAAGGATTGCTTTCTGCAACACAAAAATTGGTACTGGCTTGATGGACAAAGTTCTGAAATTCACAGTGAGGGATTTGTCATTCTTACCTGTTGTCTCAGGACCATGGAGAAGAGTCCCATAATGAAATATTAGAATACTCAAAGTGTGAAGCTGTTCAATTAACTTTAAAATTGATTTATTATAGTTCTGTTTCCTATATCCCCCTATATCCTTTACTTGTCTCTACTCCCATCCCCTCAGTATCCCAAGTAATCCTTAGATTACCTCTTTATCTTAAAACCTCCAAGACACCCTCTGTGCCTTTAATAGGACTTCCCCAGAATATTTCTGTTTTTTCGCATAACCTCTAGTTTTGAGTTCTGGCCTGCCAGCTAGGTGAGAGACATCACATGGTGAGACTGGTCCAGGAGCTCATGTAGGTTTTTTGGTCAACCAACTGCTGCCACACAGAGCAAATAATGGTTAGCTTCTTTGTGCCTTTTCCCTAGTATTAACAGGCTTATTCTTTTTCATAACAATTAAAAAAAATCAGTATCTTAATATATATTTATGAGTCAAACTTGGTTGAACTTTGCCAACAGATTTAAAAATTATTAGGAGGCCATAAAATCATTTAGGCCATAAACCCCTAAACCCCACTTTTTCCTTATTTTCTCTGGAGACCAGAATTTAAAAAAACAACAACACATTATCTCCCAAAGTGAGATAAATGAACACAGAAAAATGTCTGACTAGCGTAGTACTCAGGAAAAAAAAAAAAAAAAAAAGAATATTTATACTGTTTGCACAATTGTATGTATACCTATATCTGATGCAAAGGTTCCTAGATAATGATTATATGGAAACCATACCCAAAGTTGAGAGAGAGAGAGATTATGATCTACAACTCCAGATGTCACAGAACTCTCCAAGCAGTGCGTGCAGTTATATAGCACCACATGTTTTCCCGTACACAGTTTTAATTAAGTGAACTGAGGATGAAGGCCCAAACCCTGTTCTCCTTATTCATGAAAATAATCCTATTATTTTTGTTCTGAATTTCCTGGATACAGTTGATTTACATGAAACTGTAAACATCAGAATTATTTGTTGTGCCTTACATTGTTTGAGATTATATGTTCAGTATTATCTAAGCCTGTTCTTTAAACTTAGCTGATTAAGGAGATATATGTCATCATTAGAACAGAAGAAGCAAAGAACTTGTGTGAATGCAAAATATTTTATTTATATATACACACACACATATTCACAAGAAGGCTTGAAGGCCATTCTCTGTCCAAATTAAAACTTGAAAAGCAAATTCTTTAATGGGAGAAATTATCAGATCCTATGGTATTTTGTATAAACATTGGGATACTGATGTGGGAAAATAATACACAATTTTAAAAAACGCTTAAACTACAGCACTTTTAAAGTACAGTTATGTTCCATGTGTTTATGAGACACTGGAAAAACAAAAGAGTGGATCAACAAAGGTGTTGAAGAAGTGTTTGCAATCTGGAAAAAGGCATCACAAATAATAATCCAGGCAAGCATGGAGATGGGAAACTCATCTGAATGTGAATACTGCTTGCTGAATATCCTACAAGCAGATTTCCCTCTGTGTGTCCAGTCAAATTAGTATTTTAGCCAAGCTAGTCTTCCTTTTGCTGCAGTGGACTTTAGGTGAGGATTTGTACCCTTCTGCCTTTGGGACTCCAGTATTTTGAGAAAAATTGTCCCTCTCAAAGGTCTGACTTTTTAAGGATCTGTGAGGATAAATGTGTCTATATTCCAGTTCCAGCTGAAAACCAGAACGTATGGATCTGTTTATATCCCCACTTCTGACTTGTGCGCGATATTGGTTTGATGATGGAACAGAACGGTGAATAATTGTATTCTAGATCTAGACGTATTTTCTTTGCCTGGCTGAATGATCGGGTGCTATTTAGAACGCCGCCGTTGGACTTGGATGGGGAAAGCCTGTTTTGAAGGTAGAGGGGAGGGGGCAGTCAGATTCAAGGCTAGTGCGTGACTGAGGAAGTAGTAAGGCAGCAAACCCCTTGGCTTGTGTGGTGGCAGATGCTGCTCAGAAGCGCGGGGCTGCTTGCCTGCCGTGCCTGCCGCCGGAGCGGCGGGAGGCTGCTCTGCGCCGAGCTGCTGCGCGCTGCCGGCGGGCTCGAGAGCCGGCTGGGGGGCCACCTCGCTGCTCGTCTGCACCGTGTTCCGGAACAGCCTCTGTTTGTAACCGAAATGTAACTGAAGTCTAGGAACGCAAAGGTGTTTCAACTAAGCATGCAATTACTGAGCAATAAAATGGAAAGGGATTAGGATGGGAGCGTGAGTGACAGCAGAAAAAGACGGCAGAAGTGGCGGTGGTCCGAGGCAGGCTCCCGCCGCACGGCAGGCTGCATCGCCAGCAGTGCCACGCAAGTCTCCTCCCGGAGAGGAGCAAAATTCCTGGCCTGCCTTCGTGGAGAATCCGCTTTCTCTTCCTAATCCTAAACACGCTGAGATCTTTATTCGTGAAAATAGGACTATTAAGAATTCAGAGATTATCGAAAACATTAGCTAATCGCTCCACGCCTGTCCTAGAAGAGACAGACAGACATTGGGGAAAGCGCTGGGGACGGGCTGGTGTGAAATGCAGCAGCCTTGCAAAGCCTTTCCAGCTCCAGCCTGCCATTACAAGAAAAGGATCATGTGAGGATCCTTTGAAAGGCAGTGTTCTGACTAAAGCAAGCAACTGCATTAATTGGGAGTCTTGTATTCATACATGCTGGGCTAAATAAAGCAAGCTGGTTTGCTGCAGCAGGCTGGGGAAAATATATAAAACTAATCCTTTCAATTACTTTGTCGTTGATTAGAGTATCCGTAACAAATGCACAGTCCTAAGAGTTCCGTGTAGCACGGAACACAGGGAACAGGATAAGCGCCCTAAACTAAAACAAAATGACCAAACATTTTTTTTTTTGTCATTGGGGGGGCGGAGGCGGAGGGAAGCGCGAATTGCCACGATTCCCTACTTTCGAGAGCTGAAGCTACAAGGTATCCCCGTTTTTTTATCGCCTGAAGTTAACTTTCATGATGGAGACAAACTCGGCAGGACAACAAAGCTTTGATCTTTGTGTGAAGGAAGAAAGTAATAGAGTGAAAGTCTCTCCAGAGGGTAATTATTCTTTGGCCGCTCAGGCAAGAAGTTCCCTGTCACTGTTAAGGTTAATATTAAGGTAGCTCCGCTATACTTTCCCATATTAAAAAAAAAAAAAATCCTCCCCAGAATGTTATACTATTAATTGCCAATTTGCATATGTGTGCAGCTGCTGTTTTGGCTCCGATCTTCCATCCGATAAGCTTGCTGGAGGTATCACAGAGCACTTGGCAGCTTTCCTATTTGAAAAGAAAGCCTTCCTAACTACAGAACAGCTGATAGTCTATCAGTGATAGACCCTGATGGCGTGAATTACAATTACACTACTTTTCACACTAAATCTGGGTGATAGCTACTTGGAAAGAAGTTTCATCATTTTTTACCACAAACTGGAAAAAGAATTACATGGTCATGCTGTGCTTTTAAAGGCAGTTTGGTTCACTTTTGTCTATTTAACACCTAATTCCGAGGAGTCCATAGGCATCTGGAGATCTGAACGTCGCGTAATGAATTCACTGTTTAGATGGGAGATTTTTTGAATCTACCTCAAATTACATTTATTAACAAGGCGAGCAGGAAGTGTTAGAGTTGTTAGACGCTTCATTTATTAAATAATTTGTGGGTATTTTCAGTTGTCATATCCAGAGTCATGGGGGTTTACTTATTTTTTAATTAGCAATTCCAAAATAATGCTACTGCAATTTAACAATTCATCACGTAATCTGGGGCTGTTCAGTTCAGCCACTAATGCTAGATAATTCAGATTGTTATTTTGGTCTGTTTATAACTCATTTTGTTGTGATAAGAGAACTGCTGCCTTGAAATTAAATGGCACGATTTCCTATGGACCTCGTTGCGACCTAGAACCTAACTATATCGTCTTTGTCTATCTATTTCTTAACATTGTACCTGGTATAGCAAAGCAATAGAAATGTAAAAATTTCACTTATTTGTTCTCTCGCTTCACGATTGGTCCCTGTTTCGCCTTAGTGTTTTCGTATACCACTGCGGAGGAGGAGGCGGGGAGCAGTGCAAGTGTCAAAGTAAATTTAATTGTAAGAGTAAGTCACCCACATTGCTGCCTAGGTCACGATGTCTAAACTTTTTCCTTTATATGCCAGCAAGTTAATTTAGCGAGGTGTTGCCCTGATAGTTAAATGTAGCTGTTTAAATATCTTATAAAGGCATGGTGGAAAGCCTGACTCCTGACGTAGCTAACCTAACAGAAAATAGACTTTGTTTTCCTTTTTTAGTTGCTTGCTTTATTAGATTTCTCACTCTCGCAGATTATCCAAAAACTACCCATTGATTGATCGCCCGTAGAGCTGCATTTGGTGTAAAGAAAAACTTCACAGCTTTATTGGCTCCCAGGAGACAAAACAAACATAACAAGATATTTGTATTAATACAAACAATGCAACAAATGAGAAAACCATCACATTTAAATAAGACGGTAAAGTCAGTCCAGTGTACATCCCAGCCTCTGATATATTAGACATGGCAGCTCAACTAATCACCAGCGCTCTCAGGCACGGGTCCCTGGGGGAGTTGCGTTATTGCTCACAGAATCTCATCATCGCGAATAGAGTTAACCTAAGAAAATGACGCCGAATAAAACTTCAAGAACCCAGTTTAACTGTATTTTACTGCAGCTTCGCGACTCTAAATATAAAGGTTGAGAATAGTCTGCTTCTTCAAAAAGATTTTGAACGTTTTTTTGTGCATGCTTGGACCTGGGAGCTGTTGCTCATTTTTTAGGGAACCACACATCTAATCGTAACAAGGCGTTTGTTTTTGAAAGAGAAAGCGAGAAGATTTGAACTTTTTGCCATTTCTTCTGAAGGCAAAGAAGGGGACATGTCCCTTTAGCCTTGTGTGCTGGTTTTGGATGGGGTAGAGTTAATTTTCTTCATAGTAGCTAGTACGGGACTATGTTTTGGATTTGTGCTAGAAACAGTGTTGATAATACAGGGATGTTTTAGTTACTGCTGAGCAGTGCTTACAGAGTCAAGGCCTTTTCTGCTTCTCACGGCACCTTGATAAAAAAAAAAAAAAAAAAAAGTCCAAGGAACAGTTTTATTTTTAAAGCAAGAAACTTCCCCTCCCAACACAAGCACACCCGCACACGCCACAAACTTTTTTGTTTAAAAGAAAGCTAATGCTCTTTTAGCTTCATCTCGGAAACATCACAAAAGGAAAGGGACCGTTTTTGAGGACAGAAAGCCAGTAAGACCACTGTCTGTACCAAAAGATGCAACCAGCCTGTTATACAGTAACATTTTCTTCACCGGCATTTTCTTATAATAGCCATTTTCTTCACCCTTTAATGGAAAAGTCACTTAGGCCCAGTGGGAAATATGGACCTTCTGAAATACTGTGGGAGTCTTATCATCCTTCTCATCTTGTTACCCTCACGCAAAGGGCTAGGTAATTGCCATTCTGGTAATCTCTTCTCTTTGATAGACTGACTAAAATCAAAGTGAAGCTGGATTTGTTGGCCATACGATTCCCTTGAAGCCCATAAGAGGGTTGAACAGTTCTGAGAATCGCATTACTTTCCAGGTCTTGCATCCATTTTCCACCGGACGGTGTGGTCGAAAAAGGCTGAAGGCACTGCCTTTTCTTTTGTGGTTGTAGCGTCTTCGGGCCGGGCCGGCATTTCTTGGTATTCCAAGTGAAATAAAATCAAGGCTAGCTTATCAATGCTTACTACAGTTACGCCCATTACGTTTTAATGGGCTTGTGAACTTGAATGCATGGCTACAGGCTCTCTGCTAGTAACATCTATATTGGTCTTTTTCACACTTGACCGTCGATTCCCGTACACGCCCGCCGCGACAGAGCTTTGCGTAAAACTTCGGGCGCCCAAGGTATACAGTGTCGGGTCCTCTATGCGGGGGCACCTGATATATATGTCGCTTATATTGCCTCTTTCGTGCGTGGGTCGGTAAGAATCACATGAAGGAGCAACACGCACGCGTTTAAACAATAAAACAAACATGTAAAACTAAATTAACTTTAAAAGAATTTGTAAAGCACACAGCATTTTGTTCTCTTAGAACAGATTACTACACGTGTCTTCAAATAGCTGCAATTGCAATCATGGCATATAATGCCAAGTTATCATTACACAAAGTAAATTTAAAAATGACGACTCTTAAAACCTTCATAAGGTGTAGGAAGCTATTTCATGACCAACTGATATAATATTTCATATTACTTTCCAGCTAAGTATTCTTCTCAGTTTTATCTTGCCTGAAATGCGCGCGTGTGTGTGTATATACACAAAATTATATGGAATTCAAACTTCGGAGAAACGGAGGGAGTAGTATGCTGAAGGAGATTTCAGAAATGATACAAAAGAATGAAAGGAAGTTTTAATGGTAGAAGAAAACCTTCTGTTCCTGTTCCCTGGGCAGAACGAGGACTAAACATGGCGGCTTTATGCTGGAAGACTTTTATCATTCTCTGAATACTTCGGGACACTAAACTCCCTGAAGAAGAAAATCAGATGAATCCGTTCTAATTAGGGATATTGCTGTTGCTGCTGTCTTGTATCGCTTGAAGCAACTGGGAATCTATAAGTAACAAGCTTATTTGATCTGTATCAACTGCAGTTAAATGGACACATGGATGAGAACTCTATTAAAAAATCAGTGTATGCGATTTTGGCTGCTGAGTCTCCGTGGGCTTTCACATCTCGGATGGCATGGAGCCCGAGGTTTCTCTCCGGTGCTCCTATTGAGCTTGGACGTGGCTTTTCTACGCCCCCACCCTTATGTCCAGAGTTATGTACATGTTTCTACATATTAAAAATGTAGTCTACACTGCTCGGATTGACAACACTATCAGAGCCTCTCCAGACGTATCCATCACCAGGTCTGTGTGCGCTTTGAAGGGTATCACTCAAGCCAGCTAGTTCCGTTGGTCTGGTTCTGTACTGGAAGAGAACTTGCATAAGACTGCAGTGATGTTTTGTTCCTGCTCACTTCATATTCTGTACCTCCTCCTACAACTACTGTAATCCCTTTAACCCAACAGAAACCTCCAACGCTCGACTGTTGATAAATTGATGGGTCGGATGGCCTTTCACCTGGTTGTCACCGCTGGAAAACGTGCTAATGGACATTTGTAGATAGGATTCTCGCCCGACCGGAGGCTCAGTTTCTGCTGTGCAGGCACGGTCTTGTCACACAAAGGCTCGACTTCCACACCCCGTCTGTACGTATACTCTTTTGCATGCACACTGACCCCAGAAACAGTTTCCGTGGTTTTTCAGGGCACCTGTTGTAAGCAGATGTTCTGACAGCCTCACAGTCCGCGATCTCAACGACTTGTTTCATTCCGTCATCCCGTGTACGTGAGTAACCCTTGTGATGGCGAGAAGGGCAGTTAATCAATAAAAAAAATAAATAGAACACTATTTGTCACTCCTTTGCTGGCGGTCAATTATAAAGAAGAAACTTTCAATGGCAGCGTAACAGTAATGTCAGGAGGGGTGGCAGTGCAGCTGTACGGGCTGCCTTGGTGCATCCATCATTACCTAGCAAATGAGCCGACTAGCTTGTGGGCAGGTACAGAAGCCCTGGCAGGCGAGCAAGAGAAGGGATTATTTTTGCATATCTTCTGTGAATCTCCAGGGAATTCAGCGGCGTTCCTGATCTCAAATGCTTGTAATTAAGAGGATGGCATCTTTGGGCTGGAGAATTCCAGAGAAAATAATTTTCACAGCACCTAGAGGGCTTGATGTTGCGCTTGATGACAGATGGGAAACCTTTACGAAGGCTCCGCAACCTTTTGCCCTGAGAGACTATACTTTTTGACACTGCAGGATTGGGAGGATATAGATGTTTTTACTCGGGTGATAGTGTGGTGATTTTTTAAAACAACGAGTCATTTATTAAAGTATTTTAATGAACTATGCAAACAGCGAAAACCTGACAAAGCTTGTGTCACTGCTGAGAGCGAAAACAAAACTATTAACCATAGAGTGTTTTGCTTATGGAGACTTTCATATTGCACAGAAATAAGATATAGGAAAAGACTAGCAGATAAGATTTCATGTTTCATCTTTTCAGAGCATGACCTCAGGAATGCCATGCCACTTCCATTAATCCTTCTCTCGACTTAAAGATGCCTGTGAATATGAATAAAGTTGTATTTAAAAAACGATAGAAAGGAGAGGAAAACAAGACTCATTCACATTCCGAGTCTGCTTTCTGTCTCACACGTATTACATTTCACAAAACAGATAGAAACAATAGAGCTTATTAAGAAAAACTTGTTTTGAATGGCAAATTAAGCATAATGAAAATACACACGTTTTTACAAGTAGTTATTTTTTCACCAATTGAATATTTTAAACCTTTTTAAAGTACGTACTTGTCTCTGCTAAATGTTTTTCTTTTAGCGCATTTTCACCATATCACCATGCTATATATATATCTATTTAAAATTTTTAATTTGGTCAGCTCAGAGACCTTGATAAGCGCAGCACCTTGTTTGCGGCCAGACATGAACCAATAGGGGTGCCCTACCCCAGCTATTTATGAGCAATATCAGTGTTGCTTTCCAGGCTGAACAGGCTGATGCACGGATCAGTCCACACTATGGCTTCTTAGGCAGGGAAAAAAGTGATTATTATATTCGAGAAGATATCTCAGCATTCATCTTTGACACAAATACCTTTTCGGTGCAGCATAAATAATAAAAATAGATATAATAATTTGTTACCAGTTTGGAAAATTACATGAAATCAAGAAACAATCCAAGAATCTTTTAATGAAAAGTAAACTTGATCTAATGAAAAGGCAGTTCTTCCTGTCATCCTTATGTACAGCTTAAAAAAATTATTACAGATAATAGCAAAAAAAGGCAAGTTTTTATCTCCATCCCCCATATCTCTAAATTCAGAAGCACAGAAAAAATAATCTCCTTAAAAAAGAGCACAGAGGTTATCTTTAATTTTGCTTTATATTGTAAATCCATTAAATCAGTATTCCCGGTTTGCACAAACTTGTGTCTCTAGTCTTATAAAATCTCTTAAAACGTAAAGCACTCGAATGTTGAGCATTAAGGTGGACTGCATTTTTCTACTTCTTAGGTATTGCAGCGATCTGGGAATTTATTTTTACAGCCTGAGATGTCAGTATGCCACAGAAGCATGAAAATCTCACCATCTGTATGCTCATGGACAATCTCATCAAGTACACTCAACGACAGACTTAGAATAACAAAATTTAAATGCTATTACTACCGCCTAGCCGTACATGCACTCAAATCTTTTTTAAATAGCATTCAACCTGAGTTATCATGTTGCTTACCTTAGGCCTAAAACAGTTTAATCCCTTTCAGTGTTTGCTTACCCGCATGAATCCTGTCGTAAAACAGGCACATGCTATTTGAAATAACACTTGTTAAATTAAATGGGAGGTTACACAGAGATGCATATGATTTAATTTTGCCGAGTGCTGATCCATAACCCAGTGAAGGTTCAGGAATGGAGCAATGGCTTCACGCGGCAGCTTACCTAATATGCTGGGCAGTGTCCTTCTGGATATGTGTTACTTCTCAGTGCCAGGAAACAAGGATATGTTTTAGTTGGAACTCTGTTATAGCAGACACTACATAGTTTAGATTAACTCCTTTCAGTAGTACAGCATCAATGTGTTATTCCCTTAACATAAAACATACAGATTATGTAAATCTGTAATAAATACTATTTTGAAGTGTATAGTAATCAGAAATCTTTCAGGGCAGGATGGAATGGAAACTGAGAAATATTGGAGAGTAAACATTCCAACGCTCATTCCTCTGCTTCTCCCTGGCAGAGTGGAGCACTCGCTGTAGCTGGGCTGCTCATGCTCCAGCGCCAGGGCCTTGCCCTGTGAGTCCCACGAAGCGTGGGCTTTCTGGGAAAGCTAGGGCCAAAGTCATCCCATGCAAAGCATTTCTCCTCTCTCTGCAGACCCTGTTGCACTGTTTGTAAATGGGAACAGTCGTTCCTGGTCCGAATGAAGGCCAGCCCTTTTTATACCTCCTCACGGGGTGCAAACTGGGTATGTGCGGTCATTCAGGCTTGCAAGGCCGAGCAATTCGAGAGGCAAAAGGCAGTGGTAGAAGAGAGGATGTACAACTTGCTTACAATATGTTTAGCATTCCGGACTGTGCAGAGCTAAGGGGGCAACGGAGCACGGGTGTCCATCCGTCACTGGCACAGCCCTGCATTTCCCTCACCTTTGCGGGCCTGGTCCGGGGCTTCGGCGATAGGTTGTCTCTTACTGGGCAACACTGCTGCGCTGCCGGCTACCGGCTGTCCTCTTGCGGGGAAGAGGGAGCCGGGATGTCAGCATAAAGAACCCACAGGACTTGTACGAAGAGCTCCTCGCCTCTGCCCCTCGGGGGGACGCCTACTGACGGGCTCCTGGAAGCCTGGGCACCAAGGGCGAGGTCTGAAATCTACCACTGATATATCCACCAGCCTGCCAGATCCCCCCGGGTGCTGCCTGCCCCGCCGCGCGGTCCCACCGGGACTCTCGCTGGGTTACCACCTATGCCGGGTGTGGTGCTGCCTGCTGCGGAGGGGCCTGATTGTGTTGAGCTTCCCATGCGGCCAGCGAGAAGGAGGGATCGCGGCAGGCAGGCGGAGGGGAGGGAGGGAGGGAGGGAGGAAAGGAAGGAAGGAAGGAGGCCGGGCTGATTAGCATGCAGCAGCGCTCGCAAGCCCGGCTCCATTGTTTTAACACCTCCCCTCTCCTCCGCGCCAATCTGTCACCGTTCAGCAGGCGAACGCTGCTGCCTCGAATGCTGCTCTTCTCAAATGAGACGGATAATTAGCTGCCCCGCACGAATGGCGCACTCTTCTCACCCCTGATTGCTATCACCTTCTTGCTCCTGGCAGTTTTGACACCTCGTAATCAGCCTGCTGCTTTTTCTCTTTCCCTATTTCTGATTTTTTTCTCCCCCTTCAGTTTTTTTTTTTTTTTTAAATGCAGTCCCAGTTGCCATTTGGATTGAGACTCCTCTGTTGAGTTAACCTTGTATGATTGCGGGGGAAAGGGGAATGTATGGTAGGGAGGAAAAGAAATCGCCTCCTCTGAGTCTCATCTGCTGAGTGAACCATGGGCGGGGGTAGGAGCATCTCGGCTTGATCCGCCAGTGCTTTTGTTCGTAAGGGGGAACGGCCTCTCCTGAGCATCCTCTGAATTAACATTGTCTCGGATGGTTGAAGGTCGTGTGTGGAGCGACTCCTCCGCTCGGTTAATGGAGAAAAGACTGCATTTCTATTGAGTTATCTGTTTAGTTAAATTCAGCAGTAAGAGGAGGGGATTTTAAAAGTAAGTTCATACGGCCAGGAAGCGCTCTTTTCCTCCCGGGTAGGCGGGGAAGGCAGGTAACTTCTCCTGAGCCTCTTCGAGTGAATTCAGTGTGTTTCATGGGAGTCAGAAGAGAGCTCTGATTGGAGTGCGAGACGGCAGAGGGAACGTCTTCCCTTCTGATTCCAGAGAAATAAGAGATCTCAGTTAATGCTCTGGTGATTTCTGTGAGATCTTAAAAAACAGAGAACTCGTGGAATCTGTCATAGGAGCGTTTTCCTCTCCTCTAACGAGCACTGACAGTCTAATTACTGGAGCTACGAGCAGCTGTCGAGTTAGCCGGAGAGACAGAGGAGCTACATGTGTGCTACCCGGCCGCCGGCACTGAGCCCTTGCACCAGGCTGAGGCAGCCGTAGGGCCCCTCAGGAACCTCCCAAATAGAAAGGGGAGCGGTTTGCTTCCTTGCTTTCAAGTCAGAATTAAAAGTCCTGCGAATTCCGGCTCTGACCATGGGGCTTCACGCGCCGCGTACCGTCAGCCCGGGGCGGCGGGAGAAGCGAACCCGTACAGGAGCCTTGAAAGCGCTTCAGCCCCGGGGCTACCCCGGGAGGGACTCCGCTGGCCCTGGGAGAGGAGGAATTCGGTGGTACGCCTTGGCACGAGCCTGCTGCTCTGTCTTTCCTCTCAAGTTCCATTTCCTTCCCCCAGATTTATTATTATAATTTTGATGAAATCCCACTTCCCATTTGGATTCAACCTCCTCTGCGGAGTTGAGCGTGCGTGGAAGGGGGAGCGGAGGGGAGGAACGCTGAGCCCCCCTCTGGTGAGTGTAATAAAGCAGATGTCCCTGCTGGTAGCAGCAGCCTCCTCCAGGAAAGCTGTATGAGCGGGGCCCACTCGGGGACCGCACTCACCTCCCACTTCAAGTCGCTCACAAGAGCTTAGCGTGAAGTTTATTTATTTATTTACTTATTTTTAAACCAGACTGGTGCCCCTCGCAGTGGTCGATCGGTAAGCCTATCCGGACGCCCTCAGGCAGCAATAGTTTTAAGCACACAAAATTAAACAGCTTCCTAAGACGCCGCACTAGGCAGGAGCTCTCATAGCGGGAGATGGATGGTTCTGCTGGTCGACGAGGCTTTGGACAACCGTGTTGTGGTCCCGTTCCGCCCCCCTTCTCCCGCCTTCCGTGCTCTGCCCTGGTTGCCGGGGGGCCAGGCTGCCTCCAGCAACAAAGAACCGCGGCCCAGCGCGGGGACTCGGGCTCGGCGCAGGGCTCCCTTCTCTGCCAGCAGAAGAGCTCGTGGGGAAAACGCGTCCGTGCGGGGGGGCAGAAATAGATGACTTTATTTTCTTTAAAGGTGATGCGCAGTTTGTTCAGCTCTTAATAACGTGACCTCCTGAGCTCGAATTTCACGGTTGAGAGGACAAGTCGGTTGTGTGCCGGGCTGGCTGGAGATGTGCGAATCCCCTTCTCTCCTCCCAATCCTGGAACTTCTGCCTCTCCCAGGAACCACCCCCAGCCGTGCCCTCTGGGGAGGTACTTCACGCGTCGCACGGCGAGTCCGGGGATGAACGTGTCCTCCTCAGCGCAGGGTACCCGCGGGGGTTCAGAACTGTTAATAGTAACAAACTCTTTCTCCAGGCCATGTAGCAGGCATGCACTGTACACTGCTGTTTATTACAGTACACTCTGTTGACAGCCAGTCACAAACATGAGATGTTTAAAATAGAGAAAATAACTGCAGAAAAATCCATTTCTAAAAATTATGCAGGTGTTAATTCTTCCAGAAATTGGTCACCTGCAAACAAATCTTTAAAATGAGAAACTGTTGTGCTTTGCTATGAAAATATTAATGCTAATTATCGAATATCAGGACTAAAACCTATATTCAGTTCAAATGCAAGAAGCTCCAAGTCACCCTTTATCATTAATTTAAATTACTTAGTACCCCCCCTTTTTAATTTGATCCCAATAAATCCAGAAAATGTGCAAACTTTATCAGAATGCAATGTTTCAACTAAGCACAAATTTAAATTGCATTGAGAAAGCCACTAAGCATATTCAGGTTAAAAATGAAGTCACTGAGATTTGGATGATTAGGTTTTCCCCTTTCCTTTCTAGGGTGTAACAGACTTGAGCAATCCTTCATAGCAGACCAGAAGGAATGGGAAATAATCTTTGGTATTCTTTAGTTTTAGGGAAAGTTTAACCTTTTCTCACTCTATCCTTCATACTAATATAACCTTTTCCATGAAATTATTTTTACTTAATTATTAATGCTAGAAAGGTACATGAATAAAATCGTTATTTTTTATAACATGTAACAGCCATAAAATTGTTATTGTTACCTTTTGACAAAAGGGTAATTTATGTGCTGTGTTTGATTACTCTCTCCAGTAAACAATTCATCTGGGAAAGTCAACCCTTCACTTATGTTACTAGTGAAGAAAGCTATCCTAATTTTGGCACTCCTGGCATTCAGTTACTGTGATGATTTTACAATAATCTGAATTAAGAGGTTCACTATTGTAAGTTAAATTTGGAAATTTTATAACAGAAATGAAAATGAGAGCCTACTTCTCTTCCTGTTTACTTCAAGGAGAACATAATCACATCACTGGGTGTTGAGAAAAAAATCCTAGCATTACACCAATTTCCCCAGCCAGAATAAATATAATCATGACTTTGGGCCTATTCAGGCAATGATGAATTGCCCCCCCCCCCCCCAAAAAAANCAAAAGAAAAAAGAAAGGTGTTTAACATCACTCTCAAAGGTAACATCGAAGCATAACAAGCAATAATGTGAATTACAGTACTGAGTGACTTACAGTTTCATTTTACCTTGTCAAAGGACAATTAAAAATATGCTTATCTGACAAACAATTTCAGTCATGAGTTCTCGTTACAAGAAGTCTTAATTCTTAAATTCTTAGCATATCTATTGAATAAAAAAATCAAATGTATGCAAAACCAGTGATCCATTGAATTCTCATACATTAAGACTGTACTTTAAAGTGGGAATTCAGATGCCGAAGAAAATCTTCCTTAGATGTTATAGATGGTGGGAAAACTTCTCGACAGAATTCACATATTCCACACTGATTCAGTTCAGAGTCTGTATAAGCTTGTGCCAGCAAATCATTGTCTTGAGGCTGCCAAATGAGCTAAAAGAAACAGAAAATGATTATTGCTGTGTTTTACAATGTGGTTTACATTATGCTGTGGTTTACATTTATATAAAAAATTACCTGCCTCTTTAAACTAGGTGTCCTTTACACCTGCCTGGCCAGAGACATTAACTAGAGAGTTATCATTTAAGAAAAGCAAGATAGGACTTAGATTTTTTAAAGTTCTATAAACATACTATTCTTGCAAACACTTAAAATGCCTTCATGTCTATTAATGATAAATACTGCTATGAGCAAAAGTCTGTACTATCTGTTTGATACATATTAAGGCTTTTCTTTAACTTCATTATTTTATTGTACAAGCTATAGTACATAATAGCCATTTAATAGAAATGAGAAAACACATTTTTACCTTAGAATAAAATGTTTCTTGTACAGTTAGTATGAATCATATTTTATTTCTATTCTTATTGACACATAACTAGTTTTCAGTTTACTTACAAAATTACTAGAGCAATGTCATATGGCTTAAGTTACTTATTTGCTCTGACTGCCTTTTAGTGTAAATGTGTCTCAAATAATCTGTTTTGGGATTCCTTCTGCCATGATAGCATCAAGCTCAATGGGACCATCTGAATATCTATCCATGCATTCAGGCAATTCTGTAAACTATGCTAAATTTGATTCAGCGGCTGTACTGCTCTTGGTCCATCGGCTAGTTAGTTTAAAGCCAGCAAGTCTGTTTACCTGACATGGAGTTCAAGGGACTTCAGCCTGAGACATACTTTAAGTCAGAGTGTACACTAATTATTTAGCGTCATACCAACTAGGAATCAAGAAGTCTTCTGTCAGTTTTCAAAGTAAAGTTAAAAATTAAGTTTCATTAATTTCGTATTAGCAACACAAGATAAACTACATAGTTATGTTATATGGCCAGGACAATTAGGTTCTGAGTAAACTGAAAACTAAATGCATACTGCTGTGACTGCAAAGTAGACAGAATGGCAGCAAGCTGGTATGAGCTCTATGTGGGGATGGAACCTAAAGAGGAGAGCACCCTACATTTTTTTTGGCTCAGTTTTCTTCTCTCTTGCTTCACTCGCACATGGAAAGGCAAGTAAGAATACTTTAGAAAGTAGTTTCTTTAGAAGTTTTAAATTTTTTGCTATCGATACTTACCCAAGAGTTTTAATTTTCAGCTCTTATTCAAATTTCATCATGCCAAATAGTTAGAATCTATTGTTTATTCCTCCCATGGTAACTCACCTGTTAGTTACAACTAACCTGGCTTTCATAGTCATTAAACCTTCTTTTTAAACCAGCTAAACTTCTTGGAGTCAATTTCCTGTCCATTCCCTATTTAAACAGTGCTTGGCTTATCAGATAGCAATAGCAGATTTACTGTCTTTCATTATGGTCAGCAATCCATATAATTAAATTGACTAATTAGTAATTAAGTGCAATCACACCACTTTTTTCAGCTCAAAGAGTCTACTTATTGTATGTTGCTGGTGTAAATTGCATATTAAATCTATCTAGACACTGACACACTTAAACATCCCTGCAGAAATGTGTTTAGAATTACTTGTTTCTAATATCTTATGATATAAAGCACCATTTGAAAAAAGTTAAAATAGGATTGTAAAAAACCCACAAAGGACATAGTAAGATTTCTAATCTTGGAAGCACAACAAGGGGAGGTACTCATCCAGCGACCCACTGAGGCAGGCACTTAACTTCCATTTCTTTCTTTGAATGTTAAGCATGTGCTTAATATGCTTTTCAGAATAGGGATATATTTAAGCAGATGTTCCATTTCAAAAACATTAATATTCAGATTAAGATCAATAGACTATCGATTTGCTTTTAAAATCATGAACATTCTTAGAAATATTTTTGGTGGAAACAACCCCCTCAAACTGTGAATACCGATAAACACATGCATCTCTATGCAAGTCTCAGTTAGATGTAGTCTGTAAAATCCTAGGTCCACTAATATCCATGTTTATTTTAATCTGCTGCTCTTTTCAGTCTCATGTTTTTTTAAAAAGTTACATCCTAAGAAAACAGTACTGAGTTTTCACATTTAGTATCCACATAGAAGGAAAGAGCTAAATTTATTACAGCAACTGAGAGCAGTTCCAAGAACTTACTGTTGCCAAATCTATTGCATTTATGGGGTTTTCCATTTTATAAGTTAACATATGTAGTAAATACTTGAAAGTTTTATCTACACTAGGAAAAAAAATCAGGTATGTAATTCCTCCCTATTGGAGCTTCACCAGTGGCAGGGATGATGGAAGCTGTCAGCAGTGTAACTACCGCTTAGAAAGGTGGTAAAAATACTAAGAACAAGTTTATGCATAATTTTTGCTAAGGTTAATGCAGTTGAAAGGGCATGTATACAAGTAACTTTTTAAAAACATTAGTTATCTTAATCTACATATATATTATCTGTAAATCAAATCTTTAGCACAATTAACAGTCAGAAAAAACTCCAAAGCTGAGTCCAATTAACTTGGTTAAAAAGAGATTAAAAACCTCTTTTGAAGGCAGCTGAGTAAAAGTGATGTATGTTTAAATATATTGATATATACAGATGTATATTTAATGGATTCTAAAGTAATATTGGCTTGTTTCAAACAAGCTTCTGCATAAGATATGACATTTTAATCAATGTCCTGCATGTTCTAGAGTGCTATTGTAGATATGACTTACAAATACCGAAACAGTTCACAATTGCTTTTCTTTTCTCCAAGTTTAGCATTATTACATTTTCTCCACAAAGTAGATAATTTACATTTTAAATGATGGCTCCAAATTAATTTCCTTATTTTGCAGAAATACCAATGACCAAACCAAAGGCTTACTCCTATTCAACTGCAATTCTTCTCTACTTTTTAAGCTGCATACTCCCTTATCAATTTATAATCACATACCAGCTGTTTCATTTGCTGTAATATACAATGCAGGGTGCCATCTATTGAAAAATGAATACACAGACTAACTAGTAAAAGAACAAGCTGGAGAGGCAGTACAGAAAAAGAGGACAGTAACAAGAAATGGAGTGAATGCTTCACAGCTCTGCAGGAATTCTACCAGTGATAAAATAAATGGTTTAATTTGTTTAACTCAGTCACAACTTTAACTGAGGATCCAATGAAAAATAAAGCACAATAAAAACTGTGATTAGTAAGTTGTATAGAATTGAGATCTCCTACATTACAAATAGATATTTAAAATACATTTTGAAAAATCAGGCTTGTAGTTTAAAATACAATGACGAAGAACAGCAAACTTTCCATGCTTTAAACTTTTCATTCAAAACTGGTTTGCAACAGAAAATTAAACTAGACTGGGTACGTTTTAGGAGAATAAAACATCAAAGCTATCATGTTCTACAAACATTTTCCAAATGCTAGTTTCGCATGTCATGCAGTGGCCAAATTAAGAGGTAAAGCTCTTCTGCTGCACGTACCTTGTCATCAGCAAACAACACAAAACCACATCAATGTAAATAGCAAAAATATGCCAAATCCATGTTCACAGAATTCCTAAACATCACTATTTGCTTATTCTTGAAAAGCTGTCCTATCACAAGGTGTGAGAAAAGCCATAGAAACGTAAAAAAAAAATCAGTCTATAAAGGTCCACAATATTTTTGCCAGCAATTTCAGTTGAGACAGGATGTTACACAAAAGAAGCAAAGTATTCAGAGATGTGATTGTCAGAACCTGCTGAAAGGTTTTTCTGCATTTCAGCAATTGGGCCTTGCTTTCAGAAGCTCCCATGGACTTTAAGTAGCTATAACTGAAATTCAAGCCCAAAGTACCTACATAAACCTAAAATAAATTATTTTAGTGAACTTCCCTTAATTTGAAAAAAATACATATGCTTTCCTCCTTGACTGCTTAAACTATGAAGAAAAAATTTTAAGTTTTCTTAGAGGGGAGGATTAGGGTGCTGTTTATACCTCACATCAAGATAAAAAGTAGGTAATTTTTCCACACTAAGTATTTATCTGTTCAGCTTTTTAATTAGTCCATTTGTCATATTCTCTGCTGTATTTTATTAAAACAATTATGTGCCCTATTCAACTGAGATCAAGGGTAGAAAGAAAGCAATCTAGGGGGCAACTTATGATTAATGACAGCTTTGAAATAGATATAGAAGCAGTTAATATCTAAATGAACTGAAATTTGTGCAAGCATATCCAGCACTTACATCTGCTTAAATTCCTGCCCTTTCACTGGAAAAGTGCCTTGTACACATACTTCAGCATCAGGAAGAACTGACAAGAGATATTGTCTTAAAAAAAGACTGATGAGATACCTCATAGAATATATTAATCTTGTCTCAAAGATCTTTGCAAAGTGGTTGTCTGAATCATTACCATTTTTTGAAATGTACAGTATTTATAGAGAGATACCTGATGAGGACCTCTGATGGTTGTCCCAGCAGCTTCTAAAGAAGAAAAAATTACTTCAGGTACACACTGGTTTGTGTGCTTAGGTACTAATGTGAAACCAGTATCTTTTGTTTTTAAACATGTTTTGTCACAGGTATTTTCTATGGGCATGTTTGCATGATTTGGGGGGTTTGTTTTGTCAACAGTGGTTAAGCTTTGTAAAGCTGAGGTCATGAGATCAACTCCATGAGCTTCAAATGAGTTAGGTTCCAATTTACTGAGGTTAACAGCACGGTCTCTGTGCTCCAGGTTAAAATGATGATCTTGAAGCATGTTTTCAGCTATACCAGTACAAGGAACTGTTGGTTTTTCCCGAGTGCTCTGCAAGAAAGCAGAGTCATTGTCTGTAGGTGGAAACTTGACATTAAATTTAGAAAGTGATTCTACAGAGTTGTTGTCCTCATCTTGGCCCACTCCTCTTGGTGTGATAGATGTGATGCATGATGCACCTCTATTTATATCCTTTATAACCCGAGGCTTAAAAAGCTCTTCTGCTTGTTCATCAGTTTTATCAGTACACTGTATCGGCATGGAAAACTGTATTTCTGTGAAGAAAGAATGAAGAAAACATTAAATATTCCACTGAAGTATAGTTATTAAGGGTGTGGTGTTGTGGTATTTTTCCTGAGAGGCTTTTGATCTTCCTTCTTGGCTTTTTAACCTTTATTTTTTCTCTTTGAAATCAGTTTGAGGTGTAGTTCTCTTTCACAAACATTAGCTCTGACACAAAAACTATCAGAAGTAAAAGGACATAATTCTGTTCTAATAATTCTATTTCTCTTTGATTTATGGCTATAAACATTTTCATTTTATTGAAAATTATGTTGTCCCATACTCTTAACACATACTTGCATATATTTACTGAAGTGTTCTGGCAGAAATAGAAGCTGGAACCAAACCCATTTCACACAGTG
>VYZW01055648.1:0-16113 GCA_013401315.1 Balaeniceps rex
TGGACTTGGCAGTGCTAGGTTAACGGTTGGACTTGATGGGTCTTTTTCAACTTAAACAATTCTACAATTCTATGGGTTTTGGTGCCTTACTGTTCCTCAGCCTCTGCATTGCTAAGAGCCTTGCCTCCACACTCTTACAGCCTGCCTTTCCCAGAGGCTCTCTTGGGGCAGTGCTGCCCTGGGCTGCTCTGCTATTGCTGCCTGTGGGGCTGGGACCCAGCAGATGCCCCCTGCTCTCCCCAGCCCTGAGCTTTTGGACACCCCAGGGCAGCCGGTGGGGCACCTGCCCCAGGCAGAGCAAATCAGCCAGTAGCACCTGCCCCGGCAGCCATGTGCTGCAACAGGAGTCCAGTGCATCACCAGCCCTTTCTGGTTTAATTTTTCCTTAAAAGTAACTCTCACTGTTACAGCCATGGATCCTGCTAGTAACTGTCTCGGCATCCTTTCTGCTACACTGTGTTTCTGAAATCTTGTGATCTATGTATTGCTGCAGTCTAAAGACCCTTTTACCCAGAGTCTAAGTGCTTCTACATGTGATGGGTGTGTGTGGGGAAATATTTGCTTCAAATGTAGCATTATTTACCTTTTGAAAAAACAACGAAATGAACAAAGAGCTTCTCATCTCCAACCCACATAACTTTTACCTTTTGAGCTCATACAGTTTGGTTCAAAATTATTTTACAAGCTTCCTTAAAAGCAAATGTGAGAGACTGAAAGAGTTAATGTATGTTGATGCCGCAAACATTGTGGTGAGACAAGTTCAGGTCTGCATAGAGACAAGTTAAGGTCTCCATAGTGACAAATTAGGGTCTGCATAGCACCACTAAACCACGGGCGAGAAGCCGACTGGCACAGAGCTGGGAAGGCGTCAGAGGATGCACAGTTCTACCTTCTGATGTGCCTTGCAACCCACCACATATGGCCAGAGGTCATACAGAGTTCATTTGAGGAAAGGGCTCACGACCACCCGAAAGACGCCTTGCAACCACCCCCCACAATGGCGCCGGTGCAGAAGATGAAGAACATTCTGGAACAAGAACCATGTAAGTCCTCAAGAGGGCAAGACTAGACGCGGGTAACTGATCTATAAAAGACACAACTTTAAGGAGCAACGTGCGCACCCACCACTGGAGGATTGCCACACCTACCATCGACATCGCGGGATCCAAGGGTGGTGATCTCTCTCTCTCTCTCCTTTTCCTGTCTTTTTTTTTCCTTTCTTCTTACAAGTATTCCAACTAGAACCCACGTTGCCTACCGTTACGCTTTCCAAGTTCAGGTTGTTTTTTTTACCATCCATAAAGTGTTTAATCAATCGTTTGGTGTCCTTTCACCTTAATTTAGCCCAAGGGAATCACAGAACTGCCATGATCCTCCCTGGGCAGCCCAGTTTGGATTGTGACAGCAACTTAGCTCATTTTGCAAAATACTAAATAATAAACCACAAAGAAAGATTAAAAATAGAATCAAAGATTTGGGGCATAAGAAAAAAGGCTGCCCTGACGACACTGGCAACAAATATAGGTGAATAGCTCTTGGGCCATTGTCATTGTCCCTCCTTGCTTTATTTCACAGCTCAGTGCACTACATCTTCTCATCTCACTGGTGTGAGGTGGCCATTTAAGGGTCATTTCAAATACAGTGTGCAGTTCTGAATACATCACAATTAACAAAACACCTGCTCTAAACAACCATGCTAATCCGCTAGACACATCCAATGAGCATCTTATACAATCCTTAATAGCTCTTTTGTTTTTAGCTGGCAGTATGTAGTCTGCTGATTGTAAATTTGTCTTTGCTGGACAATATAAGAGACAATGAGTCACTGTTTACATCAAAAGCAATCTGCTTACAACTCTTGCCATCACCATGGTTGATGGGCTGCTAGGGATTCAAGTGTGCATTTTAGGGTGGAGTGAGGAACCATCTTTAGCTTAGGAAAGAAACATTTGCGGTTTGACTGGTCAGTTGCAAAACATAATCTGTACTAATTGGTACACTAACATCATACAACAAGCAGTATTTTCCACTGAGGGAAGATACTGGGTCCTGAAGGATTCTGATATGTGAAAGACACTGCAAGAACCAACAATGAAATAAATAACCAGAAATGGCAGGTGGAGTCATTGTGGAAGGTCTATTACCTCATCTAGCACACCGCTTCTAATCCTCTGCAATATTTGACCCAGTTCGCACAGCCATGTGAGATGTACCTTGTAACTTCTTCTCCAGTGCTGGTTTTTGTAGCTTTCTTGGAGCCAATGGAAAAGAATGAGAGCTATGGTTTTCTATGCATGAGATGTTATGCACTGTGCTGATAAGCACTTTGCACTTTTTCACTTCCTTTCTCATAACTTTGTATCTCATAGCGTTAACAGAACAGGTTTGACCTACTCGTGTTTATCTGTTTTGTTACTCGCAGGCTTGCTTTATCTGTGTCATCCTTCTGAATCGAAACATTGAGTTGGTGTTCCTTGTTACCTCAGATAAAATCTTCATTATTGCAAAATGAATTTCATTCTGCAGTCTTAAAAATTCATAGCTGGCTACAAGCATAAGCACATAAACACCAGACACCACTCCTGCTGCTACTTCATAAGGCTTCATTACACCAAGGAGCAAATTCAGGCACAGCTGATGACACAGAATCACAAGGCTCTCTTAGGACTTCCTCCAGCCACCTGCTTCTTGACACAAAATATCTTCTCTTTCCTTCTGAACACCCCAGGGCAGGGAACTGTTGGCAAACAGCTCTGCATTTGATGCCTTGAACATTCAAATGTTTTGTTCTCACTGTCCTGTCCCCCCCATCCCTCCCACCTCCCCAACCTGCTTTGCAATGCAACATCGTTAGTTCTTGATAATCTACAGGGCATGGAAATGACAGTGCGTGGTTGGTGATTACTTGAGGTATCATCTAATGGCTGATCTTTAGCTGATCTGGTGTGCCTCCACACATTCACCTTCATTCGTGTGACAGGGCACTACCCAGTGTGACACACTTCAGCAGCTTATACTAAGAAAAAGGAAAGATGAAACACTCCAGGTTTTCCAAAAGCCACTGCCCCATTTACTAGAGAGGACAAAGGACGCTGAGAGTGCCTTTGTGGGAGGCTGTCCCCAAACACTTGCAGTTCCTCTCTTATTGCTATTACACTGTCTAGTGGTGCAATGCAATGGATGGGCTTGAAGGATCTTCTTCATTGTTTTCGCACATGTTGAGCACCATGGTTGCCCATATTGAGGAGGGATGAGGATAGTGCACACGTTCAGGTACAATGATATTCTGCTGGCTTAGGATTGACAGCAGCTATAAACCAGCAAAACTCATCCAAACCAGCCAAGCCTCCTAACATATAGCTGTTGTGAGGGTGGCACAGACTGGCACACATAGCTTTGCTGTAACTATCAAAGTGAAGAAGGCACAGAGGATGAATCACACCAGACAGTAACACAAACATACATCCAAAGCCACCTGCATGCACATCCAGCTTGCACTGAAATCTAAGCCACCCAGGCCCTTTACCAGGCTCATTTCTTGATCCAAACTCAACTGCTGACCCTTCCTGCTCATGGAATTCATGGAGATCTCTGTACTTCCCTCATGAGAAAAGCCAAGTGGCCACAAGAGTTGTATAATATTCATGCGTATATTCAAACACTATAATCCAAGGTTTTAATTACGCTGCTGAAATTTTAAGTTTCAGTGAGCATAAAATTCAGGTATTTCTACCCAAAAGGCACAGGCTCCCACCGGCTGAACTAAAGAGCTATTCTGGGAGATTTTAGTCCTCTAGGACTTTGTGGGGCACACTAGAATAGTTAGGATTTCATCTAGGAAAAGGTACCAAAAATCATGCACACTATCCTACTCTTTCATAATTCTCACTAGACTGTTTCTTCCATGGCTTCTTCACTCCATGGGATTTCCTGTACATGTGTTCTGCCCCACTCATTTAAAATGCTCCAGGATATTTTTCTCTTTGCCCGCCAGGTAGAGGGATTTATCAAACATATTATCCCTGAAGCAGGCTGCCATTTTTTTCCTTTTGAGAACTCAGCAAACACAATTTCTGCACTACAGAATATATTCTTCCAAAACTTTGCACCTTGCTGATGGCATAGCTGATCTCTCCATCCCACTCCTCTCCTAGTGCTTGGCTCAGTCTTCCCAGTCTGCTTATCCTTGCAGAACAGACTTCACAAAAAATTACAGCCTGCATCATCAATCAATTGAGAGCTCAATGCAAAGTACTATGGTCCCAAGTGTGTCAGAGATATTTCCATTCTAAATAAAAAAAGTGTACAATTTTAATATGGGGATTACATACTGAACTTGCAACACACCTTCTTTATTAAAAAAACAAAGCACATACAACTAATGTTGGCAATAATGGCAAGTTGTCTTCTATAACAATCAGGTTTAATTGTTCATTCTGACATGCTCGAGCACGCTATTAAACACAGATTACTCAGGACTGAATAAATGAATACAAAGTAAGCTGGCCCACCGCTCGGCACACATCAGTGGAAATAATGAATTACATCATTTCATGAAAATGCAGAAAGAGCCAGGGAAGGTCAAGAGCTTGTTATAATTTCATGTTGACCATTTCTGCTCCAGTTTTCTAGAGCAGAATATGTTCTGGAAATGCCTTATTTCTTGCAGGAGAGGTCATTCTATATTTTATGCTGGATTTTTTTTTTTTTTCCCCTAAATGAGAATTTTGTATAATTCAGGTGGCAGGATATTTGTTTTTAATTTTTTTAAAATTCTACAGCCCATATTCTTATTTGCTAAGACACATTTATAAAGTGATTTTTTTTTTGTTGCTCCTTAGTGTGGTGATTGATTTTGCTAGTGAACACACAGCAGGAGACATATATCCACCAGCAGAGGAAGTGGATTTGGATTGCGTAACATTTGTGTTGTGTTTTTTTTTTTTTTTAATTGTTCTTGCAGCACCTTGACATCTCTACTTGTAGAAGGACCCTATTTTGCTAGATACAGCATGAGTGACAGCAAGATACAGTCCTTGCACTACTGGTTTCAGAATTTACATACATACAAAAACTTGATTGAAAAAATAGCAAGGCTTGCTGAGTTGTGCTTTAACAGATTTGGTTAGTTTGTAAGAGAAAGCGTAACAAAACAAAACCACCAACCAATAAGGATACTGTGCATGTTACTGCCTTACGTACTAATAAACTCTGTGCAGCTATTACATGGGTAATGTTCTGTAAAAGCATACAGTATACAAATGATTCACATGAACGGTGTTTGGTTTACTAATCCCATCAACCTTCTTGTTCAGTCCAAGGGACAAACTCGCATTTCCTGCAATATCCCAAGTCTGTAATTGAATAGATACAATGTCCTTTTCCCTTTGCTCATGTTTTGACATTTTCGGAACTCTATGCATTTGAAGGTTATTAAATTCCTGGAAAGTGGAAAAGCAGAAGCTGCTGCTAATGGCACTAATGTTCCCCAAAGAAATATTTACCCTTTAATGCATTTAGGAAAGTATTGAGAGCTCTAGAACATGCTACGTAAGATTTTCATCAGGCTGAAAGCAGGTCATTCAGATAACCATTTACAAAAATGTGTCAAATAAAATCAAGAGCTCAAACTGTTATTTTGCACAGGAATATGACGGTAAATTATGACTCAAAGCGCTCTTTAGGACAGTATACATAGGAATTGATCCATGGCCTCTTGAAATCATCAAAGCCCATTATTGGTAATGGAGACTCCAATATCTACTCCCTACTTATCTGGGAAAATCCCAGTCCTTTTCTGTATTATTTTTACCATTTATATTTCAACAACATACCAAGGCCCTACACCGACAACCTACACTCCCTCACTCAGTTTCCCACTGTACGCCCACACAAGGTGCCAGACAACTGGGCACAGATTAGACTGACTCTTTGAAGCTTCGATTCATCAAATATTCTCTCAGTTTCTGTGGGAGAACACCCAGTAGTATTTGCCAGCGTGAGGAGGGATGTTCACTCTGCCCTAGAGCAAGAGATCATCTCTTTCCCAAAGGAAACACAAGGCTATATACTTTTGTAGCACAAATACCTCTTAAAAATGCAGCCAGATGCATTTCAGCATCCATGGCTCTCCAGAACGGGGGAGGCAGCATCACGGCCCAATGAACAGAGCACAGGCAAATTTTCACTATGTGAAAATTTATTTGGGTAAAAGGGACTATCACACAGCTACAGTAAGTAATTCTCAGGTCTCTCAGGCCTCAATCACTTCCTGCCATTAGGGTTTAGGAGAAGGCTTGAAGGAAGATTATGTAGCATCTGCCTAAACAGGAGGTCTCTGAAACTTTCTTCTGAAGCACCTGGTTGCTGATAGACCATGTAATACACAGGTTTGTGCCCTGACGATAGTTCCAATGCTTTGAAGGAAAGCTGAGGTCAGATGTGGAGCTGAAATTCACTTACGCCAGGTTTCATACCACTGGACTAGTAAAGACACCACTGTCTCTTTTACTTTCTCTGCTAAAGCTTGTCTAATGCCTCCAGGGATGTCAGTGAGTACCTGAAGGCTTTCTTCAGTAAGTTATGTCAATGTTCTGGATGCAAATTGATGATAATTGTAATTGTTCGTACCAGCTGCCTCTTCTGCAACCGTCACTAGCCACTACGAGCACCCCAGTGACTGCTGGTGACTGTTGGATCTGCAGGTTATCCAAGGACCCTGACTTTGGGATATAGCAAATGTTGCTCCAAGCTCTTTCTATAATCCTATCCCTTCCAGAAAGCTGTTTCTTTCACCCTGGATCAGAATGAAACTTGAGGCAATTCAAAACTGGATAAATCATACAGACAACAAGCACAATGTTGTACAGTGACAAAAAACCCCCGAGTGATCAAAAAGCACTCCTACAGTCTGTTATCCTGGATCCAAAGGATCCAAGTTATGTTTCCCCTCCCTCATACACTATATCACGTATTCTTTTATTAATTATAATCTCCCATTGTGTAATTTTAAAGTGATTAATTACTTCATCCATACACAGTGGGCACATAAGCTCCAGTCATTAGCAACACCATGTGTTCAGTTCATGCCACAAATCTTTAGTATTTTGGTCTGCACATAATGCCACTGTCTTCTGTAGTATCTTGTACAGACATTTGGCAGTCCTCTGATGGAAGACAGGCAACCTGCTCATTAATTTTCTAGCTGTTTATCAGTCATACTGTCAGGTCCCCGTTATTTCAATTGCATGACTACAATAATTAGTGTCTTTAGACCTCCTTAGCCTTGCTCCCGGCTACGGTGCTGACCTCTGCTGGGTTTAAAGCTTATTCCAAATGAATGTGTCTTTATTCATCTCCCAGGTGTCGTATCTTTAATCCTTAGCAGGGGTTTTCTACCCATTTGAAACAAGCTTGCAAAAAGTAACATGCATCTCAAAGGCACCAGAGCTTCCAGCTGAGGAAGCTAAGTAGGAATCATCTCAGATTATTATATTCAGATTCATTAGCCGGATGCCCTGGTAGCAGTGAAGCAAATCACAGGATACCTGGATGGGCAGAATGTCAATTTGCTAAAGGTGCTTGACTGACACTCAGAATGTATCTCTTAATTTTTCACAATGTCTTACCATTGTTCACAAACTGAACATGTGTCTATTACAAAACCCATCTTCTGCCCCTACAAAACACACACCAAGACACTGACAGCAAAACAAGAAGATTGCATCAGGTTGAACATATGTCCATTACAAACTCCAACCCTTACCTCTACACATTAATTATCAAGTTTAATATCATCATAACCTGAACTCTTACTACAAACTTCAGGCCTCATCCCTACACACCACCAAGAACATTACAGCTGATTTAATATTCACCCATTACAAATTCCACATTTTGGATATTTCCATGGGAGTAACTCCTGTGTGGTAACAGCAAGATCAGGCAATTGCTTAACACACCCCTCCCACACCTGCTTCCAATCACCTCCTCCCTTCTGCAGGACAGTCCTTCCAAGCAGCACAGGCCCCAAACCTCCCCCCCTCCCCCGAGCTCTGCCTTCTCAAGCCATCAGCTGTATACCACTGTCTCCCGCATCCCAAAACCGCCACAGCCACGGCAGCGGCACCTCCCTGAGGTGATGGCTTCAGGTGGCCGCATTTCCTCAATTTCAGTCAAGAGTAAAAGACCCAACAGGTCAGCCCGCCTCTGACAAGCTCCCTAGGAGCACAAAGCCCTGGACACCCCACAGCACCCGCGACCCGGGGTGTCACAGCCTCGGCAGCCCCTGGAGCACATCACAGATCCCGCACTGGGAGACAGGCCGGGCTCCAGGCCGCCGGGCGGGTCGCGGCGCAGGACCCGTCCCTGCTCTTCCCCATCGCCCTCCCACCCGGGAGCCCTCGCGAGTCCCCTCGGGCTCCGCTTCCCGCCTCTCCGCAAGCACTGCACCACCACAGGTTTCCAGAATCGAGGCTTCTTTTAGTGTCTAAAAGAACTTTTAACTACCGGTGCGGGTATTCAGAGGAAAAACCCCACAAACAACTGAGAACACGCTTCGGGAAGCGCCCTTAGCCCCCGGCCAGGCTCTCCTTCGGTCCGCCCCGCCTCGGCTCGGCTCTCCTCGCTGTCGCTCCACGTTACGCTCAGCCCCTCCCCGCCCCTAGGCTGGAACTATTTCCGCCTGCCGCGCCGCAGCCCCTGCGGAGGTGCCCCTTCCCCGGCGGGGGCCGCCCGCGGGCCGCAGACCCTCCAAGGGCGCCTCACCGCGCCTGCGCAGCGGCACGCCACCTGCCCTGATTGGCTGGCGCCTCGGCGCGCGACGGGCGGTTTCCACCGGCCGGGGAGGTGGCTGAGGCCGGTTGGAACCGGCCGTGACCGGCCCGCGGCGGTTCAAGGCCGCCTGTGCCACGGGCGACTTGCAGCTCCCCGCCAGCCCACCCTGCCAATTAAGGCCAGTCCATTAGTCCCTCCCTTCAGCAGTGTTCAGAGAGGCAAATGTTGCGGTAGGTGTGCCTGCTCCGCTTCGAGCAAGGGCATGGAGCTGTCCCAGGCACGGCTTTTCCCGGTAACATAGAGCAGTGGGCAGGCAGAGGTCACACCCCTGGCCTGGCATGGGACTACCCTCGCGTATTTCATTCCTGAATATCATTTCTCAAAAATATTCATAACAAGGGCTGGGGACTGCACAGGCACCCTAGGCAGTCTGTTCCAAGTTCTGTCTGGTATTTTTATTTTGGAGTGATTTTCAGGCCTCACCAGTTCTGAAACAAACCTTGCTGACCCACTGCTGAGCAGAAGATAGTATTTATGACCAAAAGTACGTTTGCTTTTCTAGCTAGTATTTATTTTACATGCTTTATTACTACCACAAAAAATGAGAAGATTTACAAAAATCAACCACCTGAAATTAAAGGTCATAAATTTGATTAAAAACATAGGCAGGAGTGAACTTATGTACTTCTGCGGAAGAGAGAGAGTACAAAAGAGCAGTGGGAGACTTAATCTCATAAAAGCTCCTATCCAGCTCTAGACAAGCACTTGAAACGTTTCCAGAAGTTGCCTGAGTGGGTGCTGTGGGTGTTTTCCATTATCAGTGAGGGATAAACCAGCAAGACATTGATATGAAGTGGATTACTACTGTAATTATGGCCAGTGCACTGTTCAGTTTAATTTTCCTTTATAATCAAAAGACAAAAAGCAGCCATAAAAATGAAAAAAAAAAAAACCAAACCAAAACAAAACTAGAACCACCAGCCTTGCAGGGTTTTGTATCCTTGTGGCATGCCCCCTGACTGTAGATTGCAAGACAGAAAATACCGAAAGGGTTTGACAGCTGATTTAACTGGCTTATGTCTTCCGTGCTGCAAGCTGAAAACACGTGGGAGAGTCCTTTCCTCGGTTTCTTCACTTTAAGTTTCTGACTGGTCCCTGTGAGTCCCAAAGAAAATAAAACAGTTTCTGTATTCTGTATAAACATGTGCCAAATAAATTTATTGGAGTTAGGTTCTCCGGTGAACATCAGAATTTACTAGTGTAAACGTGTAGTGGTAGAAAAACAAGGGGGATGACTTTCAAATGGTATCAAAGCAGATTCATAAGCATCTTCAATGTGTCATTCTAAACTTGGCACATGAGGAGGCAGGGTAGCAAAAAACTGAGTATCTCATTAGATTCTGGCCTGGAAATAGACCCTTTCAGACCTCTTTATGAACCTACTCTCTATAAACAATAAATTTTGAACATTAAAGTTACAATGGCTCATTTCCAATTTTTGTTTATTCTCAAATACAAGAACTCCACTTATTTACATATAGATTCATTTTGCAACCTAATTATGCTCGTGAGAGAGGTGACATACTAAAATTCCACCTAATAAGTGCACCATTTGATTGCACGCGTTTTAACCCTAGTTAACTAGGCTTTGTCTAATTGCATAATTGGATTATTTACATAAAGCATTGAAATCTAAATGGCGTTCTTCACCATGTAATCATTTTGTACACATAAGTTGTCAGAGCATGGGTATTACTGTGTTCTTGAAAAAATAAAAAAAATTTTTTGGTATCTGCAGCAAAAATAAAATGTATTTGAAATGTGTAAAAAGGTTTGTCGGCTGTAATTGGTCAGAATATTGAAAATAATATGCAATATTAATTCAGCTTTTTTCACTCTAGCTGAATAGCGCTTTACTTCATGAAACTAGCAGGACTATTCAAGGGATAAAATTCTATGCAGGAGATGCGAGATTTTCAGACTGTAATCTTTTATTTGTGTGTTCTTGAAAAGCATACTGACATGACAGGCAAAGATCTAACAGAAATAAGGACGGTAAAAGAAGTGCTACTTCAGTTGTCATTAGAACACAGGAGTCCTGTTTTACCCAGGGGATATCACCCAGTCCCAGAGCCTGACTTTATTTCTGTTGAAATTAAAAGCAAAGCTGCCATTAATATTGATAATATAGGGCAGTGGGCTAGTGAACATAAAAGCCAGTGCTCTACACATGTATTTAAAAGGTGTGGGTTCAAATTGAAACTCTTTCTTCATATTCCTCCTTGCTTTTGAAATACAGCAGTGTCAGAACCCAGATGAAAACTACTCTGAATTCTGTGAGTGCAAGATACAGAAATAAAATTACTTGGCCACAGAAAATATAGGAAAAAACCCAGAGGTTTCAGCCCCACAAAATGCTATTGTGATTTGACTAAAATAGATTCCAGAGCTGAGCTGGGCCTGTTTAAAACTATGATTTGCAAAATCAAATTCAACCAATAGTGTGCTAGAGAAAAGAGTGTTTATGCAGTAATTGTTTTGCTTTACATAGCACTGGAGAAAAAAACACCTGGAATTATCCTGTATTACATATTCTGTATTATGCTGGTTCTTACAGTATGGAAGCATATAGAACCATCTGGAGAAAATACAAACAAGGGCAACAAAAATGGTGCCCAGAGAAGAAAATGAGAAATATGAGCTAACACACAGGGAGATAAACTAATATACAATCGGGAGAAGAGCAGCCTCATGGGGGGAGCATGATCAAAGTCTATAAATACCTTATACAGTCTATAAATACCTTCAAGGTAACCATAAAAATAAAGGATAGAATTATAAAGCCTTAGAAGATGGCAGGACAAGGATCAATGAGGTAAAGCTAGAGAGGGATGAAGTTTAAGGTAAAATGTTGGGCAGTAGATGAACCCCAAACAGGCCTGGTAATTAGATGCTGCCCCTGCTGATACTCCAGAGCAGGGTTGAAGTCATTGCCATTAATATTTTATAATAAATGCAGCTCTGAATTTTGGCATGACTGAAAATAGAATGGGCTTTTTGGAACCACTGTCTAGACGAAGAATTAAAAACATGGGCTTATTTTTAAATGGAAGGCTAATATGTTGCTTTTAAACACATAAATCCATTATGGAGTGCATGAAGTAACATAACAGAAACAGGTGCACACCTGAAAGTTATATCTAAGAGCCTTTCAAGGTGAGCAACACAGTACTTGCCTTCCTGGCCAGATGTATCTGAGGGGCAGTATCATACTTGTTCTCACCTCTTCTTGTTTGTACTTTTGGGTTCTGGTGGACAGGCTGAATCCCTAACCTGTAAAGATAAAGGTTATAAAGAATCTGAGAGAAGCCCTGGTCCTATTAAAGTCAGCAGCAGAACTTTGGTAACAGTAGATCCAGGATTTCACCATATTGTTTGTATTTCCGTGAAGGTACTAATTAATGTTGCGATAACATTTGCCTTTTTAGGTCATGAGGTGGTAGAGACCTGTAGGAGAGCTTCTTTGCTGCTGTACCGAGATCACAGACAACAATCACCTCTCCTACGAGGACAGGCTGAGAGTTGGGGCTGTTCAGCCTGCAGAAGAGAAGGCTGCGGGGAGACCTTATTGCCTCCTTTCAGTACTTAAAGGNGTCCCTGCTGACTGCAGGGGGGTTGGACTAGATGACCTCTAAAGGTCCCTTCCAACCCAAGTTGTTCTATGATTCTATGATTCTATGATTCTATGAAACAAGCCCAATCTTACTTGGAAGTCAGTGGCAAAGGATGGGGTGTCTGGCTCTATCCTAAGCAAGAGTGAAATACAGACAAGAAACTTCTTTTCTTCCCCTATCTTTCCACAAGACACAGATATCATGAACAAGTCTATGATACTAAAAAATATATATTTTATAAATAATTGAGGTCCTTCCACTTTCCTTTCTATTTGTTGAGGTAATTTACTGGTATCCTTCAGAAGCTGGCAGTTGTCTGTACTTCTTTCAGGAGTTAAGACTCCTCAGGAACACTTACAAGCTACCTTTGCACTAGGTTATTCTGGATTGCATATAACAGTTTGACAGGGACATATGTTGGTTTCTGACTTGTGCGTAGAACCTGTATCGATTCACAGGCAGCAGCTGCTCATTATCTCAACAAGAAACAAACAGTAGAAATGTATTATAATAATAACTGATGGAATTACTGAAAACATGCATACCCCACTGAGTTCAACTGGAGATACTGGTGCACTTACACTGTTAAAATCTTAAATGGGACTTGTCTCAAATTGGTGAGCCAAATTAATGGACTATTTTCAGTGAGTTGATCTTAATCTGCTTCCCAAGTTCACTCAGCCAGTATTTGGCAGAGATATAAACTCTGTAACTCCCAAGCACTATAACGTAGGTGAACTTCAGGTTCACCTGCTTTCTCCTGATGAAGCAAATGACAGCTTCAAAGCTGTTATTAACTGAAAGTGAGTTGGAAGGGGATTTTAAAAAAGAGAAGTAGCAATCTCCAGTGCTGAAAACAAAGTTTGTGAATAGTAGAAATGAGAGTAAGATCAAAGTTGAAAGAAAAATAGGAAAGGAAGAAACATAGTCAGAGATGAGAGCTGATAAAATGTATCAGTCATTGAGCAACAGAGATAAAGCTATTTTTAATTCTTCACTGTGATAAAAAGAATGGTTCTGTTCTGACTAAACCTTTTTGGTCTTTTCTCAGATTACATGTCAGAATGCAAATATATATGTATGCATCAATCTTACAATCTTCAATATTATTTTCAGAACAAACATTCCCTTCTGAAAATGAAGGTTAATAATAACACTTTGTGATTCTGACTGAAAAACTTTGTTTTAGACAGTCTGGGAACATCAGAAACTTCTTGGTAACTGCAGCTTCTTCCCAGCCAAAAATAAAGAAGTGCTGTATTGGTCATGACTGATCAAGGTCAGTGGTCATCTACTCTGAAATTTTGCTTCTAGTAATCATCTGTCACAAAGGATTCAGGAGAGAACAGATTGTCAGAATGCAGTCAAAGTAATTTTAAAGTTTATTCTGCTGGGATTTGGTTCTTCTCAGTTTAATAACAATTCTTTAATTTCTGTTTTGCTGCTAAAGCACATAATTGATACAGTAAATTATGACAGTCAGCATTTAGCAGTGAATTAGGAAAAACTGTCTCTTCTGAGATGGTTCTGCCTGTGCATCAGACTAGGGACTTGTGGAAGTCACCTATTCCAGATCACTTTTTTAGGCTTCTTCCCATTGAGACAAAAAGGATGTAATTCAGAAGTGAAAGACTGTAATCACAAATACCAACATAATAAGAGGAGAATTGCTTAATCCAGCTAATACAATACTTTAAATTCTGCCTCTGTTTTGGATGTGTTCTCAGCTGTAGGGAACTCTTAAATTGTCAGGATTAACAGTCTAAAACTGTGAATTGTTAGGGCATTCCATTCTCAAAAGCACAATGAAAAGGAAAGGTGATGGTTCAGGTAACAGCTTGATGTTCAGTGCACTTCCCCAGCATGTGGTAATATTGACATTTTATGAAGACTTAGCAACAAGTAAAATAGATGCATGTTAAAGAATGGCAGGAACTTCAGACCTCTCCACTTCAAAGTGCTGTTGACTTAGAGGAAGTTGGAAACGCATATTAAAACCAGTGAATTAACAAAGTGTGACTCCTCGAAGTAATATGTTTATGTGACAAACTTGGCCCAGGCTTAGATATTGGTGTGTATTAAGGCCAGAAGTCCACACAGTTTTTTCTTGAGGGTATTTTGTATCTGGAGGTTTTCCTGCTTGGCCTTTTGTCATAAAAAAGTGGGACTATTGGGCAACAAAAAAGCACAGCAATATGACTCGAGTCATAATGTAATGGCAATTTCTTTAAAATGAGTGATCAAATGAAGCAGTATTGTTCTATCAAACCACATATTTTTGAAAGATTTAGTTCTGAAATTATTGATTAACTCTGTCTTGTATGAAGGTTCATGAACCTAGGTAAAGTACAATCTTGTAATGAAATCAGAAACCAGAATCAGTTGTCATGGTTTCCAGTGTTATAGCAACATTTCCACAGAGCTGCAGAGATAAAACAATTGAATATAGAAATTTAAATTGCTTTCTTAAACAGTGACACTTGTAAAAAAGATGTGGTAGCTATCAGCATGGGGAAATAGTCTCCTGCTAAAAATTTTTAAATTGTTTCTGTCATAGGATTCAGTGATTTGTGTTTTAATGTGAATGTTTCTGTGTTGTTTACATCAGTAAACTTAAAAAACCCTATCGATATTATATGTCAAAATTGTAAGAAAATTTTTGGGTTTTGTAAACATAATCATATTTCAATCTCAAATACAACAAACTAATGAAATTGTTGCATGTACCTTTTTTAAACAATGGAATCTTTTTGTTGAAAAGCTCCCCTGATTTCCTAAAAAAACAACAAAATGTATTTCTTACCAGTCAAACTTTTCATACAAAAAATCCATTCTTGGTCTGATCACATAGCATTTTTAGAGCCACTGCTTCTAGCCAAGTGGAAAATAGGGCCTGTTTTTGTTTGTAAGCCAGAATCCAATTTCAGAATACTTCAGAAATGGGGAGTTGTGGGTTTTTTGTTGTTTTTTTTTTTTTTTTCAATTTCATTGCCACGCTCCCTGCTTGATCTGGGATGAGTATCCCAGGGAAATTTTTTTGCTTTTACCAGTTTTGAGGTGTCCTTCTACTTCCACTTCCATCTAATCTAGCTGATATCATGCTAGTTAACTAATACCACCTCAAGACTATATAAAGCATTCTATCAGAGAGACATAAAATTCAGATCTTCAGAAGTATATGGTAAGCTCATCTGTCCAAGTCCACAGGTCTTAGGGAAGTAAATATTTATGACAATTAGACCTAAATAGCTATTCTGCAATAAAATAAAGCAAAATCATTGTTGTGCAATCTTTTGAAGCATTTCAATAACTTTGTCTCAGGGTGGTTTGATCACTTCAGAAACATTCTTTAAATCCTTTCCATTCCACCTTTTTCTGTTTTATAGCTATGGTTAGAACATTTTCAGAAGTTTTGATGATAGATCCAAAGTTTTCTCATCCTTACAAGTAAGTAGATACTTGCAAAGATGCAGAATTAATGCAAGGTATAATCTCAATACAGACCAGTACCTCTAATAAAAACGAGCACATTTCCATACTCTGTGTCTCTTCACAAAACTGATAAATTAAAATATGCTGAAAGGCATCCGAGGGTTTTATACTTAGGGAAGAATGTGGCCTGACTTGTAGTTGTTCTTTACACTTCTATAATCAGTACCAAGAG
>VYZW01055649.1:8212-19608 GCA_013401315.1 Balaeniceps rex
TACAACTATCTTGTCGAAAGTTAACAATTCATTCTTTCAGTGTGAAAAAATCCTAGTCCTCTACACGAGGCCTGAGGTCTTATAACCCAAGCCTTCAGTTGCCACTAGGCCTTATGGCTGTGGCTCTTCATTTCCCTAAGATTTCTTCCTGCTATTTTGGGGAGAGGGAGAGGTATATGCCAATGTCAGATGCTGTTGCCCTTTCATTCCTGGAGAAAGTTCTGTCAAGAATATAGTTTCCTTTAATTCATTAGTAAATTCTATTTTGCACTCAGAAACCAGCCAGACTCCAAGTACAGCGTGCAAGCACGCCCATGTAAGAACCACCTATGGCTCTCATTTAGCATAAGGAAAGGAGGGAGTAACTCTTATATGCAATACCGCTTCAACACTTACCTACATATCTAAGCCCAGCAAGAGCTGTGCAATAAATGCATGCTTCTCACTGAAGCCAAAACACTGCATCCTCACTCTACTGCTATCCAAACGAGCTAGAATATTCATCCCAGGAACAAGCAAACATATGTTTAGGCAATTTTATACCTGGCAAAGCCAAGAAGTCTTTAAGTGCACATACCATCCAAGACTGTGGTCAGAGCTAGCTACAGAGAAGCCAGCTCTTTCAAAAACATGGTGGTGTATCAATTCAAGAAAGATAGAAATTAAATACTTCACAGAGCTATTCCAGCAAAACTATCCCCAGTGCCTCTTACCTCAAGAATTTTCAGAACATTTGAGTAAAATGGGCATTTTTAATTGAAATGTATTTACAGTACTTTTTAATCTTACCTTTCCGGTCCAGCCTACCCCCTTCCAGATACAAAAATACACCAGAATCCAGGCAATTGCTAGAGTAATTGCTAGCGGCCATCGGATTTGTCCTGGTTTTTCCAATCCATCAGTCATTTGGTGCATGTTGCGTCTAGAATAAGCCAACAGAATGGTGTATTTGACAGCTAATTCAGAAGATAGTATGTGAATGATAACAAGCTGATCCTTACATATGCACAGGAATGATATAGAGAAAAGTTATCAGCTTACTCCCAGAATTCAACCACAGCGCTTGTCATGTTGGTGGTGTTTGCTAAGGTATAATTGGAGAAGCAGCGGTCAGTGTTCCATGGGTTCTCACAGTGTTTCCAAGGAAGAGTCTGTTTAAGAAAGAGAGAGAGAGAAACCTAAACGGTCAAACACTTCTTAAGTAGCATTACCTCAGGTATCTCTCTCTTTACTAGAAATGACAGTTGAGTGGAGAACTAATATACTTTGAGTTCTGCACTGCACTGATCTCCCTGGGGTGCATGTCTGCCACATAAGTTATTTAACTTCAAATAAATTGCGTGAATCGGATGTGAAAATATTTCTTCCTTTCTTTAATGTATCAGCCCAAATGCTTTGGAGTCTGATACGCCCCTCAGCGTGTGAGAGTATATTGAGCACACTACAAGAAACAGGGGCAGTAGAAAGGACCTCCTGGATGTTCTGTTACCTCTTGTTGCACTAGAGGTAATAAAGGTGTGATGGTTATTGACCAGAGATTGCCATTTTCCCCTCAGGTCAGAGGACACTTAGAAAAATGTAAACTTTCTATTTTCTACATGTGTCCATTACATCAAGTTATCTTTCAGAAGTTCTGAGAAGCAGAACCTGTTTCCACGTGATATCCATTAGAATGAATCTCATTTAGATACAACTTAGATATTCTTCTGATGGCCAGTCTTGGAAAATCCTCTCACAGAAAACGTTACATCAGGGTACTGCAAGTTTTAAATACAAGGATAAGAAGCTTCAAGGGAATTAGAAGTCAATATTCATCTAATATTGGCCAGTCCACCACTTCCAGACTATGACTGACCTTTCATATCAATAACAAATCTGAAGATAACAAAAAAAAGAAATTATCATGTCACTCCCAGACAGTAATTAATGCAAAGTTGGTCAAGGGACAATTCTTTAAAGCCGAGAACAAGCAAGCATGAACAAAATTTGTAGAAGAGACAACAACTGAACAATAATGCATTAATTATTGAGACTTATGTAAGAATGCTTCCTAAGATGGCCAAAACCCACAAATCAGACAAGACCTACTCAACTGATGGATCATCCTTGAGAGGAAAAAAAAGGCAGCTAAAAATAAAGTTAAAAGGAAAGAAACCAAAGGAAAAATAACAACAGTGAATGGAAGTTCAGAGCTAATCAAATCCCAGACCTTCCATACCATGGAAATTTCTTTAATAATCCCCTCCACTATTAAAACATGTTGCAATGATACTCTTTCCCAAAGAACTAACATTTGTGTGGCTGCTATTGAAAAAAAATTCTAGTTATACACTAGAATTTTTCTCAGGGGAATGACTGGCCTGTAGGCTCAAAGGCAAAGGGGTACTAGTACTCTCGTTAGCATTGCCAGGACAAGGAGTCCAAAGCCTGAGCATGACTTGCAGCTGCCTGGCAGATAAGCAGAAAAGCAAGGAGGCGTGCTTGCAATTAAAAGGCAGACGCAGGTAATAAGTGAAACTAAAAGGGTACAGATGAAAGAGCTGGGGCTCTGAAGATTAAGATGAGGAAATTTAAACAAATCGGTAAAGAAAAGCCTGTGGCTCCAAAATAACCTATTATTACGTTTCTCCATGGACATTTGTGGAACAGAATATTTTCCTCACAGTTTTCTAGTCTACATTTCTCATGGAGAAAAAAATTAAAAAGGGATTTTTACAAAATAGTTTTCCTTTAGTAAGAAATGGTTTATCCTACCGATTTCTATGCATTTTGTGTTAACTTCACACCTTTACAGTGAGACAGATTAATCAGCTATCTATAGATCACTTTGCTTTACATTCAACAAACAATTCCAACCCCTCTTCCAACACACACACTTACAGTGGTAAAGGAATTATACAGGTAGTATATGGCCCATGAAATAATCACAATGTAGTAAATATTTAGCCAAAAGGAAAGGACTGCAGCAGCTAGTCCCACACCTGTAAAGAAAACAAAAAGATACAAAAAAAGGTAACTTTTACTAATGTCTGTACAAGTGTCAGTTGAAGAGCTGCAGTTCAGAAGGACAAATACAACATATGGGGCAGATACCATTTACCAAATTTTGTAGAGGCTGAGTTAAAATTTTAGAAGTACCAGTATAAAAAGGTCATCAATTTGGGTGATAGTTCAGTCACCCATAAATTTAATCTCAGCGTCCAGTTCTCTGTGTGGCAGTAAGCAGTCACATCTGCTGCTGCTGAGATTTTACTTCTAGGGAAAAGAGCTAAATCAGCTCATTCTCTGAAACAGCAGTCCCACAGAAAATTCTGGCAGATGCACGCAAATCAATCATGAGTTATAAGACCAGTTAGCCATCTAGTACACTGATCAAAGTGCTTGATGCTTAGTATAATGCTATTATGTCATCTCAGACTAAAGAAATGTCAGGGGTTCCACAATGAGAATGCCTTGTCCTCTCCACATGGAGACTTCAAGGGTATTTTAAAATATTCAGACTGGTGGCAGTTCCCACATGCCACTAAACAGAAGTAAGTGCTCAAAATAATCAGTATAATGCAAAGCAAGGTCTATACTTTGCATTGTGCCCCCTACCCACAGCAGTAACTCGAGCAAAGTTAAAATACTTGTTTGTGAGAAACATTTTCATCTCTCTGGGTTTTCCCAATACAAAATTTCCTAGAACAAAATCCGCTCTAAACAATCTTTTAGCTCGCGCTATGCTAATTGTCAGTCCTATGTGTGAAGTAGTTTATAACTCAATGTGTAACTTGCTTGTCTACTGGTCCAGAAGTCGGCTCAGGAGCTCTAAAGCGTCAAATGATTTGGGATTAGAGGGTGAAGAGCACAGTTTGTGAGGTTTGTAGGTCTATGCAGAATCTAGATTAAAACCTTGAGGTTCTAGGAATGAGAAACCTCAAACTAGCTAAAAATCTAATTATGGAGTGAGCTTGTCTTAAGCAATTCAGCATGAAATTGCCATCTTTGAAGTGTCTGGCTTTTGAATTTCAATAAAGAGCAACAGGAGATACAAACCTCTGTGACCTCAAACAGAAACAATGTTTACCAAATTGCTGTGAACAGAGTTCCATACCTGCTTAGACAACTATTGCTAGATTTAATATGCTATTTTGAACAGCCTTTGTACGTTCCTAACAAAAAAATAAAAGTTTATGAAGTTCAAAAAAAAGTTTGTTGAGATTCTAATGCCTAACTGTCTGTGTTTTTAATGGGGAATGGATAATACCCCAGTGTCTTTCAGAATTGTCAGTTACACCTCAGAAAATCAGGGGTTTCTGCAGAAAATTATGGTTTAAGTAAAAATACGAAGGCATAAAGAAACATCACTGCCCCGTCACTTTGTGCAATTTCTGCAACTTGGAAACGAATGGAAGGTAATCCAAATTCATAGCGTACCTTTGAACATTGGAGCAAGCTTCCACACTCCAAGGCCTCCTATAGATGTATACTGACCAAGGGAACACTCCAAAAGAAACAGTGGCACTCCAGCAAATATTAAAGTAAGGAAATAGGGAATCAGGAATGCACCTAAAAAGAAGTAAGAAAAAGTCTGTTACAGTGGGGGAAAACACAACTGAGTTTCCACTGTTTCCATCCCTATTATATATGAAAAGAAATCCACATTTTCTTCCTCTTAAGTGTAACTTTTCAAAAAACTTAGTGGAAAGCACATGTACACTTCTGAACCAGTATCTCAAGAGGTGACAATAAGAGGAAAAATATATTTCCTCATAATTTAAATATTTTCTGCTTAAGTAAAAGGCTAAAATCCAAAAGATTTATGTGTATTTTGTTGCCTTCATCTATCACATGCAGATAACATAAAAGCTTTAACCAGAACTGTCTGCTTTCCAGCTGAACTTAGCCTTTTATGGTAAGCTCAGAGTCAGTATTACAAGCCGTATGCAATCCTCTCAAAACCTCAGTCCAAAAGAGAGGGCTCTGAAGGGTTGGAGGGCAATGTGCTTTAGTTCTGCTCTAATGCCTTATGGTCTTTTAAGAGCACCTGCCAACTAGAAGTTAGAATAAACTCCAGAGCAGACCTCAAAGCAGAGCACCACACTCCAAAATGGCTCCAACCCTCCTGGACAAGCGTAAAGCAAAAAAAAAAAAAAAAAAAAAAAAAAAAACAAACCACCTATACAGATGAAAAAGCTATTAAAACCAAGTTCTGTTTTACTGATAATTTTTACGGTCAATTGTAATATACAAATATATCAGAGGTTGTGAGCATGAAACAGCAAACATACCTCCACCATTCTTGCCACAAAGGTATGGAAATCGCCACACATTCCCTAAGCCAATGGCATAACCTACACAGGACATAAGAAAGTCAAATTTTCCTTTCCAAGTATCTCGGTCTGGAAGATCCGTCTTCTTCTTCTGCACTTTTACTACCAAGGTTTTAGGCTTGTCATTGGTGATGGAAGCATCAACTTCCGTGGAGATCTGTCCATCTGCCACTTTGGTCCCGTTTGTTGCCATGTCTCTGGGTTTCGCTGGAGAGGCTCTGGCAGTGGCCGGACGAGCGATTTCAGCACCAGTCCACGTGGACAGCAGCTTTGCGGCTGGCGGTGACCCAACCGGGGCGTCACGGCTGCGGCGGGAAAAACACAACACCCCCCTGCCCCCAAAATGCCGGGGCGGTTTGTGAGCTAGTCGGCAGTCCTGCACCAGCTTCTGGATCGAGCTGTAAAACATAAGGTCACAGAATTCAGGTTTGCTTCAGCAGTACTTTAAGCAACTTAAAAACGTACAGTGACCAGAGAGACCTCGCTCAGCTTTGCAACGAGGGTGTCTCATTGAAGAGCTTGGCTCTGCCCTTTGGATTTTTTCTTAGTGACTCAGTAGGAAGCAGAGCAGAACTAACATAGTCCCCCCAAAATCTCCCTCCAAGCCACAGTTATTCATTTTTTTCCCTACAGATCTCTTATGAGTCTACAGAAACAAAATAATTCTAAAATGCAGCACTGTATTATACATAGCATAGAGCCCAAATTTTATATATACATATATCCATACAAAAGATGAGTCAGTAATAAGATTTCTATTTAACAGCCCAATAAATTATATATATAAATGGCCCAGAACTTGGCCAATGAAACTATTCCATTTAATAGCTCTGTATTTAAAAAACTAAAGGGGAATTCCCATGATTGTAAACTTCCTTTACTTACAGGAAGTTGTGGCTATCAAGAAATAGCACTTGCCACCTTTAATAGTGAATTTAAAAAGTTATGGACAGCTTGCACTTATCTAAAAAAACCTTTCTCTAAAACACTTCCAAAGCTATTAAATAATAAACCAGATCAAGCAACCGGACTTAATCCTGGGTAATGATGTTAAGTTTTACATGTGGTTATAATTAGCTGTTAATATAAGACGAATTGTTTCACTAAGCCTAAATTATAAGCACTGTAAAATGACAGGCTGCAATAATCACTCCCCAGTTTCTGTCTCCTATCACAGATTGCATTCTTGCACCTTTTAAAAAAACATTACTGGTAAATTTTCAAAATCTAAATAAAGAAAGGAAAAATCAAGGAAGCAAAAATGCATTACGAAAAATGACCTGGGATATTTCAGTCAACTCTGAAGCGCATGTAATTCCTGCAAACTTCCACAGCTCCACTTCAGTTGGAAAAACAACAGTGAGCTAGTGTCTATTGTATGTCTACTGTATGCCCATTCATGATTGTCTAGTTTGTCTTATTAACTTCTTTTACCATATGCCAGTCACCAGTCCTCAAACCAGAGATCGCAGCAAATGAAACACTTGCCAGTGTGAAGATACATCTTATGGCAATGTTGGCAATATTGGCCACGAGGTCATGCAAAGATCAACAATAATTTTATTTACAGATTTGTGTAAAGACAGATTATTAGCCATTCACTTCTAACTGTAAATTATGTCAAAAGAATCACGAAAAACATGTAAAGACTGCTATAAACAGCGCTTTTCTTCAACTTCTCATTTCGGATCCCTGCATGGTTATAATGCTTGTTATAAGGCCACATCCAACAATTAAAAAAAAAAGTTTTCAGTTGGAAGCTGAAGAAAAATCAGCTATAGGTATGGTGGGGTGAGGAGAGAAACAAAGATCATGCTTGTAACCTTCCTCTCTGTCCCACTTCAAGATGGGACTCAAAGAGGGAAACTCCATCTACGTACTTTCACATCCTCAGAAGTCCTTCTGTGTACAGATATCTCCCCTTCATAAAACTGTGGACTTAGTTTTCCATATTTCAATGCAAGCCTGCCCAACTTTGTGTACCAATAAATGTCATTTCTGACTGTAGTCAGAAGTTTAAGCAGTTCAGAATGCATTTCCTTATGCACGAGGAAATACAGATCACTGTGTTGGCAAAATGGGGCTCCTGTTCTGAGGCTGGATTGAGATCACGTTGAAACTTTGACCTCCCCACCTACACGTTTGTGAATTTATGGTGCAGACAGCTCCAAGAGTGCACTAACAAATGTGCAGTTTGCCAGCACCACCTACTGATGAAGATACAGAACTGAAAGTGTTTCTTTTTAGCCAACACAGGCTGTATGAAGTTAAGGATTATTAGGGTGTTCTAGTACTTCTACAAACAGATCCTGTACTAGATTAGATCTTGTTGTGTTGTTGGAATTTACATTTAGCCTGTGCTTTATCATCATCAGGAGCTTCCAAGTACCAGAAGAGGCTAAGTGTGTTGAGGATGGGTGGAGAAAGAAACCCAAAACAACGTTAAAAAAAACCAGATAAACCAACGCTACATAGAGAGCGAGAGATGTATGTATATCTCTTGTTTGGCTCATAATGAGGGAGAAACTCATCCTCACAGTTGGCACTCCAGGAAAGGATCTGTGCTGAATCTCAGAACTGAACAACCAACCCAACAGGAACATGGATTGATTCCCTCATACCTATAAACAGGCTCTACAGGTGAGTGCTGGGCATAGAGCCTGCCCTTGCTCTTCCAGCCCTATCAGACTCTGGAGATTTTTGGGTATGCATTAAAGCCTCTGTTGAATAGTGTGAGTAATTTAGTCCAGTGTAAGAGTCCACGACAAAGACAAACCAGAGAGTTAGTTAGAAAATCTTCATGAATAAAGCAAAGAACCTGGGATTTTGCGAGTCCTCCTAGAGGACAGTGCCCAGACCCGTTTCATTACTACTGTAATGCTGAATGTAAGGCTGAAACTTCACAAGACACCCCAGCAAGTGTGCGCATGTCTATGTTGAGGGCAAGAAGGGTTTGGCAGACAGCCTGGCACTTTTAATAGTAGAAGAGATTGAAAGCAGTAGTTCAAACAATCACATGTGGAGGCGTGCTTAACTTTCTCATACAGCACAACCTTTGGCAAACACCCCATTGCACACATTACAAGTATTCAGCAACCTCAGGCGGTGGCAAGCCCAAAGACTCAGCAGAGGCTTGTTTTGAGAGGATGGAGGTGGAGACTGACCAATTTGCATCTGGCCTGCCCTACCGCTGCTGATGCCATTATTCTGTTTGGAGACCATGCTGGAGATTTTACTGTCAGTGGTGTCAGTGCATGGACATTTGTGCATATATGGGGATACAGCAAATCAGCATCAGACAATGAAAAAATGCTTTCACTCCATAGGCTTCAAAGTAGGGTTTTTTCCATGCTATGAAAAATAATTTTTCCCAAGCCTAAGAAATAATAATAATAAATTACAACAATAGAGGTAGCCCCTAACCTCCAATCCACACTCTTCATATACAGTAGCACTTCAAAAACTATGACTTACGTACAACAATCTAGAAGAACTGGCAATACAGCAGTAAAGATACTTGGTACTTGCCCTCTAATCTGATTAGGCAATATCCCACAGCACTGGGATTTAAATTTAAAATTGATCTGACATGGAATGGGACAGAAAGACACTTATGTAAGCTCTGTGGGTTGGCTTGGGCAAAATGAAATACAAATTGTAGTTGTCAGCCAGCAGAGCAGGTACAACACTTGCTATGCAATGTTATGCTTTGTGGAAAGAAGATAGATCTTTTAAATAAGTCAGTCTTTGCTCCCCCGGGTCCTTCATGCAAACACTGAGTGAGCTAGGAAGGGCACAGCAGCTTCCCACCACATTCCTCAGTGCACAATAGAGCTTCCTTGACTTCAGGGTTGCTCAGCCAAGAGGAGAAAGCCCTCTAAAACAGGGTTTTGGATACCATCTGGTTGTCCCACATCACCAGCACATTAGAGAAGAATGACTTGAGAGAGCCAAGCACACATAGCAGCCAAGGTAATAAGCACAACCAGGGAAACTGGAACAAAGACAGTGCCACTTAATTAATAAAAGCATTTTTCTCTCTCCTGGTACGCATAAAAGTGGATTTGAAGAGTTTAAAACTGGCTGCATAAAATGAAAGTAAACAGCAATATTACTATCATCTTTCACAAGCAATATCAAAAGGTAATAAAGAACAGTTCAGAAGCACACACAGTCAGCAGAAAACCCCAGTTCCTTTAAATGATGAACCTCTGTTATGTTCAAAGTTCATTACTCCTTCCCCTCCAATCCATTGTGTTCCTCCCTCCTCAGAGTGCTGCAGCTCCACGGGCTCCACACAAGGCAAGACTACAGCAGCTCCATTCAAGAAATGCTGAAGAAATGCTGTTATATAAAATGCCACATTGGCTCCATAAAACTTTGAAGGTATTACTCCTCTAACCTGAGTGGGACTCCAGTTGAGCCCACTGTGGCCACAGGTTACCTGCACCTACGATTCTATTTGTATTGGGCAATCAAGTCAAGAGAACACCATGCATATGCTATGTTTCATAGCAAAATATATATCCTGTGTCAGCAGTATCCTGGAGTGTATGAAATGGGATTGAAATATAGAAAGTGTAAAAAGAGGACTGCTGAGCTCATTAGACTTCCATTCTAAGATGTCCACAAGGAAAGCTTTGTCTTATTATTCTTTTACAGAAGAGGTACTGTTTGGAAGTAGTAAGAAAAATACTGTGCACATAAATAGTGCACACCAGGTGATATCACGCCTGCTGTTCTACCACAGCAAAAACCCATATGCATCGAAGAACGCTGCTACTAACTTTTCCTACTGGTACTTCAGATCTCTCGTGAAAAATCTGGCCCAGTTATGTGGACTTCCACGAAGTGCTCACTTTGACTCAACACTTTGTGCAATGCTCACTGGCCCACCCAGCAACCATGCCACCTTTGGTTTCTTAATGGGAGGAGAATATTCCTTTATGTACAATTGCTAAATTGATAATTGATCTATTGAAACAGATCATCTAAAGAAAAAAAAACAACCAAACAAAGGAAACAACCCACAAAGAGACAAAACAGACAATTCCTTTTCTTTTGGTTCACATCTTCTGAACTTCCTTGTAGTCCCTGCTGTTCACGAAAGGCCATCACAATTTTCAGAAGTGTTTCATAGTGCTTGTCCCCCTATTTAATTTCTGAAGATAGGTATGTGGAATCTGGCATCACTGTGACAAAATCAGTTCTTAGTTGCATCTGCACCAGCATCTGATTCCCCAGCTTAGTGCTCCATAGAGGTCTGGCAAACCATGCTGAGCAAATGGAAACTGAAGCTGACTTGATCTTTTGCAATATGAAATAATAGCAGCAGCAAGAATGATCAGAGACAAGACAAATGTGGGCAGGAAAAGCATCACTATTCCAGAAGATGAACTACAGGCAATTTTATTTTCACCACAAAAAGGTGTAAAATCTAAATACCACTGTCCATATTTTCACTTTGATTTTACCTAAAGGAATTACAAAGCGTTTAGGCTTTGTACAAATACCTATTTGTGGAAATACTTGGTAGCAACAGGGCCTTATCTGAAAAATACTGTTAGATTTTAGGTGAATTTAATGGCATGAGCCTTTCTGTAATGGTTTTCTTGTGTTTAGCTTGCATAAATTAAATAGTGGCTCTCAATATTTTTACTGCCTAATAAAACATCACATTATTTCACCCAAATGTCCATGTCTAGTCAGTGAAGCACATTAGGTGTTCCAAAGATAATACAGCAACAAATGAAGGATCTTTGCTGGATCTTAATACTTCTGAAGGTAACCCAAAACACAGAGTTGTATGTAGTATCTAAATTAAATCGGTTGCTTGTCCATAGCAGCTTGGTATTTTCAAGGTAAAAGCTTCCTTTTTCCCCCATACGATTTCACATTTTGACTTTAACATAATCTTCCCTCTGATTAAAAAAAAAAAAAATAAAAAAAATCAGATATGCAGGAATAAGAGTGTCACAGATCTAAGCATCTGTCTGATTAAATTTGAACAGCCAGCTACATTTCTTTCACTATTGACAACAGCAGCACTTGCAGAAGAAAATATAAATTACACATCCTCTG